>SMDT01000701.1:0-147408 GCA_005392925.1 Aquilaria sinensis
ATACTTTCCTACAGGTGTGATTTAAAGGGTACAAATGTAAGCTTCAAAGTGGAGATCGGTACTTTAATTTGTTAATACCTATGCTCTCTCTTGAAATAGATTTTTTACATTAGTTGTAACTATTGGAAAATGTAAAAAGAGTGCAGTTGAATGAAATGGTGAAATCATGGGGGTGTTTTCCTATTTCTTTGATGTCGAATACTCATTTTGAACTTGTACCATATATTGAATTGCTTGTATGTTGCTTTGACAATGGGCTACTAGAACCCAAAAAAGAAAAACCAGCCCAAAGTTACAAAAATGTACTGGACGTATTAGATTCATTTGGGACTTCCCTCTAAGGCCCAAAATACATATTCTGTTTAATAATAATTTATGCATTAGACCCATTAACAATCCTTTCAGTTAACAGTCCGAGACTAATGTGTTTGGGACTGACCTGGACCATTGACCCGTAAGCATGATACTGGGTCTGACATAGAAATTATTATTAAATAGAAAATGTGTTTTGGGCCTCAGAGGAAGGCCGAAATGGATCTAATACACTCGGCTTGCTTTGTAACTTTGTGTAGGCTTTTTTTTCCAATTTTGTAGTTGCCAATTTCACTACTACATACAAGCACTTCAATACGTGGTACAAGTTCGAAATGAGTATTCAATACCATAGAAATATGAAAAAACATACGTAAAACACTAAATCAAACCCTTAGGATTTCACCATTTTATTCAGTTGCAATAGTTCACATTTTTCAACAGTCAGTACCTATAAACAAAAAACCAGTTTTAAGACAGATTGAAGCACCAAAGTCCACTTCAAAGCTTGCATTTTGTACCCTTCAAATTGAATTTGTAGGAAAATGTCTGTTACCTCAAACCCAACAAATGTGAGGATTGAGAAAAGGGACATCAGGATGTAGGTAGTGAAGAGGCCACGACAGTGTTTGTCGAACAAGATCAAGCTTGTTCTATCCATGGTCACAAGCTTAGTCCGGATCAAGTGTTCGATATGATCGATATGATCGAACAAGATCAAGCATTCGATATGATCGAACATCTCAAAATGCTTTTCCAAGAGCAAGCTAGGCATGAGAGGTTTGAGACCTCTAAGGCATTGTTTCAGTGCAAGATGTCTGAGGGAAGTCCCGTGGGTCCTCATGTGCTCAAGATGATTGGGTACATTGAGAATCTTGAGAGTTTGGGATTTGCTCTTCAGAAAGAGTTGGCTGTTGATGTAGTCTTGCAATCGTTGCCTGAAAGCTACAGTCAGTTCGTCATGAACTATAACATGAATGACCTTGACAAGTCCCTCCCTGAATTGCTCAACATGTTGAGAACTGACCAAAACCTTGAGGCAAAACCTTAAGAAGGCTAAGCCCATTTTGATGGTTCAAAAGGGCAAGGGAAAAGGAAAAGCCAACAAGAAGAAGGATAAAGCTAATGGAAAGTCCAATGCTAATTCTTCTTCAACTGCACTGAAACCAAAGGGTGGTGTGGCAAAGGAAGGGGAGTGCTTCCATTGTAAGCAACCTGGACACTAGAAGCGCAACTGCAAGCTCTATCTTGAAGAACTTGCTAAGGAAAAGGGAAGTAAGACTTCCACTTCAGGTATTTTTGTTATAGAGGCTAACTTTTCTACTTCCTCATCTTGGGTATTGGATACTGGATGTGGATCTCACATTTGTGCAAATGTGCAGGATCTAAGTAGAAGTAGAAGATTAGCCCGAGGTGAAGTGGACCTACGTGTTGGAAATGGAGCAAGGGTTGCTGCCTTAGCCGTAGGGACTTATGTTCTCACTTTACCTAGTGGATTAGTTTTAGAATTAGACAACTGCTACTTTGTGCCTACTATTAGTAGAAATTTGATTTCTGTTTCTTGTTTGGACAAGAAAGGTTTTTCATTTATAATAAAGGACAAATGTTGTTCTATTTATTTGAATGAAATCTTTTATGGTAGTGCTCAACTTAGCAATGGGTTGTATGTTCTAGACCTCGAAGATCCAATCTATAATGTGAATACCAAGAAGGTCAGATTAAATGATTCAAACCCGACCTATCTCTGGCACTGTCGCTTGGGCCATATAAATGAGACCCGCATATCCAAGCTCCATAAGGATGGACTCTTGGACTCATTTGATTTTGAATCATATGAGACATGTGAGTCATGTTTGTTGGGCAAGATGACCAAAGCCCCATTCATAGGGCAAAGTGAAAGGGCTAATGACTTACTAGGACTCATACATAGTGATGTATGTGGCCCTATGTCTACACAAGCTAGAGGAGGTTTCCAATACTTCATTACTTTCACTGATGACTTTAGCAGATATGGCTATGTGTATCTCATGAGACACAAGTCAGAATCCTTTGAAAAGTTCAAAGAATTCAAGAATGAAGTAGAGAATCAACTTGGGAAGAGTATCAAAGTGCTTCGATCAGATCGAGGTGGAGAGTACTTGGATCGAGAATTCCTTGACTATCTGAAGGAGTGTGGTATAGTATCACAACTCACTCCACCAGGTACACCTCAATGGAATGGTGTATCTGAAAGGAGAAATCGAACTCTGTTAGACATGGTTCGCTCTATGATGAGTCAAGCTGACCTTCCAAACTCCTTTTGGGGACATGCTCTAGAGACAGCCACTTTTACACTAAACCGAGTTCCATCTAAATCGGTTCAAAAGACACCATATGAGATATGGAGTGGGAGGCGTCCCAATTTGTATTTTATGAAGATTTGGGGCTGTGATGCTTATGTGAAATATCAATCCTCTGACAAACTAGGGCGCAAATCTAAAACATGTCTTTTTGTTGGGTATCCTAAAGAAACAAAGGGTTACTATTTCTACAATCCTTCTGAACAAAAAGTGTTTGTTGCTCGAATTGGTGTCTTTTTAGAGAAAGAGTTTATCTCTAAAGAAACTAGTGGGAGGAAAGTAGAACTTGAAGAAATTCAAGAACAACAAGGAGACATCGAACCTGAAATGGAACTTGAACAGACACCACAAGATGTTAAGGTTTAAGAGTCTATTCCTGTAGCACAGAGTCCACGTAGGTCTGGTAGGATTCGGCGTGAGCCTGAGAGATATGGATTTCTCATGACTCACACTGGTGATGTGATGCTCATGGATCAAGATGAGCCCACAACCTACCAACAAGCTATGTCGGGGCCTAACTCTGAGAAGTGGCTAGTGGCCATGAAATCCGAGATGGAATCCATGTATGAAAACCAAGTATGGACTTTGGTTGACCCACCTGAAGGGGTAAAACCCATAAGGTGCAAATGGGTTTTCAAGAAGAAAACTAACATGGATGGTAATGTGATTACCTTTAAGGGACGATTGGTTGCAAAAGGTTTCAAGCAAATTCATGGTATTGACTATGATGAAACTTTTTCACCAGTTGCTATGCTTAAATCCATCCGAATTTTGTTTGCTATTGCTGCACACTATGATTATGAGATATGGCAAATGGATGTCAAAACTGCATTCCTAAATGGAAAGCTACTTGAGGATGTGTACATGTGTACATGACACAACCTGAGGGTTTTGTCACTCCTGAGAATGCCAATAAAGTGTGCAAGTTGCAAAGGTCCATTTATGGACTGAAGCAAGCTTCTCGAAGTTGGAATCTTCATTTTGATGAAGCAATCAAAGAGTTTGGTTTTATCAAAAATGAAGATGAACCTTGTGTCTACAAGAAGGTTAGTGGGAGCGCTATTGTCTTCTTGGTGTTGTATGTAGATGACATACTACTCATCGGGAATGACGTTCCTGAGCTACAGTCTATAAAGACTTGGCTAGGGAAATGTTTCTCTATGAAGGACTTGGGTGAAGCAGCCTATGTGTTAGGCATCAGGATCTATAGAGATAGATCTAGAAAGCTTCTTGGCCTAAGTCAAAGTACATATATTGACAAGGTGCTAAAGAGGTTTAGCATGCAAGATTCCAAGAAAGGATTCTTGCCCATGTCACATGGTATCACTCTTTCTAGATCTCAGTGTCCGAGTACACCCAAGGAGAGAGAGCGCATGAGTAAGATTCCATATGCCTCAGCAATTGGATCTATCATGTATGCCATGATATGTACTCGTCCCGATGTCTCATATGCCTTGAGCATGATGAGTAGGTACCAATCAAACCCCGGTGAGAGTCACTGGACAGCTGTTAAGAACATCCTTAAGTACTTACGAAGGACTAAGGATGCATTCTTGGTCTTTGGAGGTGAAGATGAGCTCGTTGTAAGGGGTTACACTGATGCAAGCTTCCAATCCGATAAGGATGATTTTAGATCGCAATCTGGTTATGTGTTTTGTATTGGTGGTGGTGCTGTGAGCTAGAAGAGTTCAAAGCAAGAGATAGTAGCTGACTCTACAACAGAATCTGAGTACATTGCCACCTCTGATGCTGCAAAGGAGGCAGTTTGGATCAAGAAGTTCATCACTAAACTTGGAGTGGTTCCAAGCATTGCCGACCTGATAGAGCTCTATTGTGACAACAATGGAGCAATCGCACAGGCTAAGGAACCTCGATCTCACCAGCGATCCAAACACATACTCCAACGCTATCATCTCATCAGGGAGATCATCGAGAGGGGTGATGTAAGGATATGCAGGACTTCGACAAACAGCAACATTGCTGATCCACTGACAAAGCCCCTTACGCAGTAGAAGCATGATAGCCATTCTAGGTCCATCGGTATTAGATACATGGATGATTGGCTTTTAGTGCAAGTGGGAGATTGTTAGTGTTGTGCCCAAAAAGCCAATCATGAGATGATTGTATTTTTGCACATTGAGTCATGATATTTTATTAAGGCATTAATCCAGCAATTATGTTTGTTGTTTTGTTTCTGCGTAATGTAATAAACATAATTGTAACCCTAGAATAATGATATTCTCAAATGTCCCTGGTCTAGTATTATTGTGGAGCGGGTTGCAATAATACATAATGACTAGCATATGTGGAGACTAATATGAGATATGTAGTCTACATATGGGTACAAGTTGGAGAACTTGTGTACTGGACCGACCCACCATGAGAACACTACATGGATCGTTATATGAGTGTCATAAGTGATTCTCATAGTGATCATGGTATATGTAGTCCTTCGACCTAAGATCATCAAGGTTCCCTACATGTGAGTCACATACTTTGATACTTTCCTTTGTTGCTCATAACTGAGTGAACTTGAAGGAGGTCATTGGGTATGTCACATATCATGCGGAGGGATTTGTATGATCAAGATGGGATTTGTCCCTCCTATGTAACGGGAGTGATATCTTCGGGCCCCTTGATAGAGTGAGACTTAAACAAAATGCATGGCCATGCTCGGATGAGTTGATATACGATATCAATGTCATCAGTTTAAGTTGGTCTACTCGGTAATCAAGAAACCAAAGATTGGGCTATACAAGAGTGACACATTCCATGTCTCGTGCTTAGTCTTGATATCTTGGACAAAGGGACAATGGCATATATCGGTGATGATCATAAAGGTTTAGTCGAATCACCGACAATCTTGTCACTTGGGTAGCAATGATGTGTTGCTAGACACCACTCATTGCTTATGATCATAAATGTGATTTATGATCATTGCCAACATGGTAAGAGCCTATTGGGTCGCACACATAGAGCTATTTGGATCATTAGAGTGCATGGGCTAATTATTTGGGTTATGGTTTCACTTTAATTTCGTATTAATAATGGGCCCAAGAGTTGAGCCATTATTAAGCCCGAAATTAAAGCCTAATTGGATTAGGGCTTTGAAACCCATTAGGCCTGGAAGTTGAGTCTCACTATAAATACAACTTTTAGTGAGAAATTCGCAGGTCTCCTTGCCCTAGCCTCCCAAAAGGACAGCCGCACTCTTCTCTTGCAATTCCTTGGAGGACGCAAGCTAGCACTGCGAGCGCAAGAGAAACACATCTGCCGGGATGTGGTGGAAGCGTGGTGATCCTGAGAGGCTCGTGTGGATACCATAGAGAGCTTGAACACGTCAACTGTTCAGGTTTTGTGATTCGACTCTACAGTTGAGTGAGAGATCTCAACCGAAAATTAGGTATGAAAATTTTCGAACACCCGGTTTACCCCGTTTCACTTGGATCCTGGAGGGTTTCGGTTAAATTCCGCTGCGCTGTTTGGCTCCCGAAACACAACAGTGGTATCAGAGCTACTGGTGAAACCCTAAATCGGGATTGAATGTTGAATCGCATGATGTTATGTGTTCGATTGCTTTCGGCCATGATTAATTAGATTGATTCATGATGCATGAAACCGGAACTCGTAATGAACATATGACATATATGAAGAAACGACACTAATTGGTTAATGAGATTAACCCGAAATTGATTAGGTATGAGATACCTATATGGATTAGGATTCTTGCAATAGTTGCAAAAACCCTAGCTTGGTTCGGATTCGGCCTATTCGGGCACCGAAAGTAAGGTATTTTTGGTGGCTCGAATGGAGGAGTCTCGGGTGCCTACTTGCTCGAAATAGAAGATCTCGGGCAAAGCAATTGTAAGACAATTTTTTGCGCCGGGGGGTGGGGGGGGGGGGGGGCACCCCGCAAGGGCGGCCCCCCTTGACCCCATCGGCTAACCGGTCAGTAGAACCACCGCCCGCTGACCGGCCAGCGGGACCGCCGTATGCGAAGCGCCACATAAATAAAAACTGGTTAATCAACTCGCGAAAATTGGCATGCATTTTTGTTGAATGAGATTTGACATGATATGCTGATTGATGGTTGAAGCATGGTGCATGGTTATAGCCCTTGATTGGTTGTACTTGTAAATACGGCCTGTGAGTCGTGCCTTTTCTTGTCACTCTCATTGTACATTCTCTTCTCACCTTACTCCCCTTGAATGTAACTCGAGGTTTCTATTATTGATGTAATGGTACATTATGGGATCATCCAAGGTGGTATGTCCAAGGATCATCCAAGGTGGTATGTCCAAGGAGGTGACAACAAAAGGGCAACCAAGAAAGGAAGAGAAGGAGCTTGTGAAGACCCTTTTCTTTTCTTAGGCTTTTATGATATTCTCATTGGCTTGAGAATATCGCATAGTTTGGGCTATAACCATGTCACGTTTACTTTCTTGTAAGCATGAGATGCATGTTTTATATTTGTATGTGATGCATGTATAAGACAACCGGAGATAACAAATTGGTGAGATCAAAAGAAAAATCCCTCAAACAAATATTAAGTCATTAAATGTGATGCCTTCCAAATGTTGGCACTCGTCAAGACTTTGATCAACATTAGGTGGGTTTGCCAAAGCAAAGCACCTATGTTCATCTTGGTAAGGCGTGATGGGATAATAGTGATATCCAAATTGCTAACTTTGGGTCCGACTTAACTAAGTCATCCTAATAGGATTAGGGACTTAGAGGCATAGAGTTGGGCTTAAGTTCATGAGATGAGCTTGGACAAGTGTTGTTCACCCAACTATCCAAGAGTTGCATAAGATGCAATTGGCAAGGAGTTGCCTACCTAAATAGCTGTAACTTGAGAGAAAAGCCAAAGCTGACTCAGGTTGTGGTCAAATATGGATCTTGGCCCACTAGAATACCTTAGCACCGAGGTGTTCCGAAATAATATCGAGGGTTATTATTTTGAGGAAAATAGTGGGAGTATCGTTTAATAAAAGTCCTTATTAAATGAATTAAAATACATGACTCTTACACTGCATATTTACTGTTGTAGATAACCATGGCACAAAACACATCGACACTTTCGTTGCGATCGATCCTTGAGAAGGAAAAACTGAATGGGACCAACTTTCTCAAATGGTACCGAAACTTGAGGATAGTCCTCAAGCAAGAGAGAAAGGCTTATGTCCTAGAGCAGCCCATTCCGAATGAGCCTGCTGCCACTGCTCCAAGAGCTGAAAGGGATGCTCACAAGAGGCATTCTGATGATGCTTTGGATGTTGCATGCCTCATGCTTATTACCATGGAATCTGAGCTTCAGAAGCAACATGAGAACATGGGGGCATTCGATATGATCGAACATCTCAAAATGCTTTTCCAAGAGCAAGCTAGGCATGAGAGGTTTGAGACCTCTAAGGCATTGTTTCAGTGCAAAATGTCTGAGGGAAGTCCCGTGGGTCCTCATGTGCTCAAGATGATTGGGTACATTGAGAATCTTGAGAGTTTGGGATTTGCTCTTCAGAAAGAGTTGGCTGTTGATGTAGTCTTGCAATCGTTGCCTGAAAGCTACAGTCAGTTCGTCATGAACTATAACATGAACGACCTTGACAAGTCCCTCCCTGAATTGCTCAACATGTTGAGAACTGCTGAGCAAAACCTTAAGAAGGCTAAGCCCATTTTGATGGTTCAAAAGGGCAAGGGAAAGGGAAAAGCCAACAAGAAGAAGGATAAAGCTAATGGAAAGTCCAATGCCAATTCTTCTTCAGCTGCACTGAAACCAAAGGGTGGTGTGGCAAAGGAAGGGGAGTGCTTCCATTGTAAGCAACCTGGACACTGGAAGCGCAACTGCAAGCTCTATCTTGAAGAACTTGCTAAGGAAAAGGGAAGTAAGACTTCCACTTCAGGTATTTTTGTTATAGAGGCTAACTTTTCTACTTCCTCATCTTGGGTATTGGATACTGGATGTGGATCTCACATTTGTGCAAATGTGCAGGATCTAAGTAGAAGTAGAAGATTGGCCCGAGGTGAAGTGGACCTACGTGTTGGAAATGGAGCAAGGGTTGCTGCCTTAGCCGTAGGGACTTATGTTCTCACTTTACCTAGTGGATTAGTTTTAGAATTAGACAACTGCTACTTTGTGCCTACTATTAGTAGAAATTTGATTTCTGTTTCTTGTTTGGACAAGAAAGGTTTTTCATTTATAATAAAGGACAAATGTTGTTCTATTTATTTGAATGAAATCTTTTATGGTAGTGCTCAACTTAGCAATGGGTTGTATGTTCTAGACCTCGAAGATCCAATCTATAATGTGAATACCAAGAAGGTCAGATTAAATGATTCGAACCCGACCTATCTCTGGCACTGTCGCTTGGGCCATATAAATGAGACCCGCATATCCAAGCTCCATAAGGATGGACTCTTGGACTCATTTGATTTTGAATCATATGAGACATGTGAGTCATGTTTGTTGGGCAAGATGACCAAAGCCCCATTCACAGGGCAAAGTGAAAGGGCTAATGACTTACTAGGACTCATACATAGTGATGTATGTGGCCCTATGTCTACACATGCTAGAGGAGGTTTTCAATACTTCATTACTTTCACTGATGACTTCAGTAGATATGGCTATGTGTATCTCATGAGACACAAGTCAGAATCCTTTGAAAAGTTCAAAGAATTCAAGAATGAAGTAGAGAATCAACTCGGGAAGAGTATCAAAGTGCTTCGATCAGATCGAGGTGGAGAGTACTTGGATCGAGAATTCCTTGACTATCTGAAGGAGTGTGGTATAGTATCACAACTCACTCCACCAGGTACACCTCAATGGAATGGTGTATCTGAAAGGAGAAATCGAACTCTGTTAGACATGGTTCGCTCTATGATGAGTCAAGCTGACCTTCCAAACTCCTTTTGGGGACATGCTCTAGAGACAGCCACTTTTACACTAAACCGAGTTCCATCTAAATCGGTTCAAAAGACACCATATGAGATATGGAGTGGGAGGCATCCCAATTTGTCTTTTATGAAGATTTGGGGCTGTGACGCTTATGTGAAACGTCAATCCTCTGACAAACTAGGGCCCAAATCTCAAAAATGCCTTTTTGTTGGGTATCCCAAAGAAACAAAGGGTTACTATTTCTACAATCCTTCTAAGAAAAAAGTGTTTGTTGCTCGAACTGGTGTCTTGTTGGGTTTCGGGAACCAAACAAACAATGCAGCGGAATTTAACTTGAAACCCTCAACAAGGATCCAAGTGAAACGGGGTAAACCGGGTGTTCAAAAATTTTCATACCTAATTTTCGGTTGAGATCTTTCACTCAACTGTAGAGTCGAATCACAAAACCTGAACAGTTGACGTGTTCAAGCTCTCTATGGTATCCACATGAGCCTCTCGAGATCACCACGCTTCCACCACGTCCCGGCAGATGCGTTTCTCTTGCGCTCGCAGTGCTAGCTTGCGTCCTCCAAGGAATTGCAAGAGAAGAGTGCGGCTGTCCTTTTTGGAGGCTAGGGCAAGGAGACCTGTGAATTTCTCACTTAAAAGTTGTATTTATAGTGAGACTCAACTTCCAGGCCTAATGGGTTTCAAAGCCCTAATCCAATTAGGATTTAATTTCGGGCTTAATAATGGCTCAACTCTTTGGCCCATTATTAATACAAAATTAAAGTGAAACCATAACCCAAATAATTAGCCCATGCACTCTAATGATCCAAATAGCTCTATGTGTGCGACCCAATAGGCTCTTGTCATGTTGGCAATGATCATAAATCACATTTATGATCATAAGCAATGAGTGGTGTCTAGCAACACATCATTGCTACCCAAGTGACAAGATTGTCGATGATTCGACTAAACCTTTATGATCATCATTGATATATGCCATTGTCCCTTTGTCCAAGATATCAAGACTAAGCACGAGACATGGAATGTGTCACTCTCGTATAGCACAATCTTTGGTTTCTTGATTACTGAGTAGACTAACTTAAGCTGATGACATTGATATCGTATATCAACTCATCCAAGCATGGCCATGCATTTTCTAAGTCTCACTCTATCAAGGGGCCCAAAGATATCACTCCCGTTACATAGGAGGGACAAATCCCATCTTGATCATACAAATCCCTCCGCATGATATGTGACATACCCAATGACCTCCTTCAAGTTCACTCAGTTACGAGCAACAAAGGAAAGTATCAAAGTATGTGACTCATATGTGGGGAACCTTAATGATCTTAGGTCGAAGGACTACATATAGCATGATCACTATGAGAATCACTTATGACACTCATATAATGATCCATGTAGTGTTCTCATGGTGGGTCGGTCCAGTACACAAGTTCTTCAACTTGTACCCATATGTAGACTACATATCTCATATTAGTCTCCAAATATGCTAGTCATTATGTATTATTGCAACCCACTCCACAAAAATACTAGACTAGGGACGTTTAAGAATATCATTATTTTAGGGTTACGATTATGTTTGTTAAGTTACGCAGAAACAAAACAACAAACATAATTGTTGGATTAATGCCTCAATAAAATATCATGACTCAATGTGCAAAAATACAATCATCTCATGATTGGCTTTTTGGGCACAACACTAACAGTTTCTTCTTAGAGAAAGAGTTTATCTCTAAAGGAACTAGTAGGAGGAAAGTAGATCTTGAAGAAATTCAAGAATAATAACGAGACATCGAACCTAAAATGGAACCTGAACAGACACCACAAGATGTTTTGGTTTAAGAGTCTGATCCTATAGCACAGAGCCCACGTAGGATTGGTAGGATTCGGTGTGAGCCTGAGAGATATTGATTTCTTGTGACTCACACTAGTGATGTGATGCTCATGGATCAGGATGAGAGTACCACCTACCAACAAGCTACGTCGGGGCCTGACTCTGAGAAGTGGCTAGTGGCCATGAAATCCGAGATGGAATCCATGCATGAAAACCAAGTATGGACTTTGGTTGACCCACCTGAAGGGGTGAAACCCATAGGGTCCAAATGGGTTTTCAAGAAGAAAACTGACATGGATGGTATTGTGATTACCTTTAAGGGATGATTGGTTGCAAAAGGTTTCAAGCAAATTCATGGTATTGACTATGATGAAACTTTTTCACCAGCTGCTATGCTTAAATCCATCCAAATTTTGTTCACTATTGCTGCACACTATGATTATGAGATATGGAAAATGGATGTCAAAACTGCATTCCTAAACGGAAAGCTACTTGAGGATGTGTACATGACACAACCTAAGGGTTTTGCCACTCCTGAGAATGCCAATAAAGTGTACAAGTTGCAAAGATCCATTTATGGACTGAAGCAAGCTTCTCGAAGTTGGAATCTTCATTTTGATGAAGCAATCAAAGAGTTTGGTTTTATAAAAAATGAAGATGAACCTTGTGTCTACAAGACGGTTTGTGGGAGCGCTATTGCCTTCTTGGTGTTGTATGTAGACGACATACTACTCATCGGGAATGACATTCCTGAGCTACAATCTGTGAAGACTTGGCTAGGGAAATGTTTCTCTATGAAGGACTTGGGTGAAGCAGCCTATGTGTTAGGCATCAGGATCTATAGAGATAGATGTAGAAAGCTTCTTGGCCTAAGTCAAAGTACATATATTGACAAAGTGCTGAAGAGGTTTAGCTTGCAAGATTCCAAGAAAGGATTCTTGCCCATGTCACATGGTATAACTCTTTCTAGATCTCAGTGTCCGAGTACACCCGAGGAGAGAGAGCGCATGAGTAAGATTCCATATGC
This sequence comes from Aquilaria sinensis, assembly GCA_005392925.1. Taxonomy (NCBI): domain Eukaryota; kingdom Viridiplantae; phylum Streptophyta; class Magnoliopsida; order Malvales; family Thymelaeaceae; genus Aquilaria; species Aquilaria sinensis. The sequence continues at coordinate 12,414 of SMDT01000701.1, forward strand.
CTCAGCAATTGGATCTATCATGTATGCCATGATATGTACTCGTCCCGATGTCTTATATGCCTTGAGCATGACGAGTTGGTACCAATCGAACCCCGATAAAAGTCACTGGATAGCTGTTAAGAACATCCTTAAGTACTTACGAAGGACTAAGGATGCATTCTTGGTCTTTAGAGGTGAAGATGAGCTCGTTGTAAGGGGTTACACCGATGCAAGCTTCCAATCCGATAAGAATGATTTTAGATAGCAATCTGGTTATGTGTTTTGTATTAGTGGTGGTGCTGGGAGCTGGAAGAGTTCAAAGCAAGAGATAGTAGCTGACTCTACAATAGAATCTGTGAACATTGCCGCCTCTGATGCTATGAAAGAGGCAGTTTGGATCAAGAAGTTCATCACTGAACTTGGAGTGGTTCCAAGCATTGTCGACCCGATAGAGCTCTATTGTGACAACAATGGAGCAATCGCACAGGCTAAGAAACCTCGATCTCACCAACAATCCAGACACATACTCCGACGCTATCATCTTATCAGGGAGATCATCGAGAAGGGTGATGTAAGGATATGCAGGACTTCGACAGACAGCAACATTGCTGATCCACTGACAAAGCCTCTTACACAGCAAAAGCATGATAGCCATTCTAGGTTCGTTGGTATTAGATACATGGATGATTGGCTTTAGTGCAAATGGGAGATTGTTAGTGTTGTGCCCAAAAGCCAATCATGAGATGATTGTATTTTTTGCACATTGAGTCATGATATTTTATTAAGGCATTAATCCAGCGATTATGTTTATTGTTCTGTTTCTGCGTAACATAATAAACATAATTGTAACCCTAGAATAATGATATTCTCAAACGTCCTTAGTCTAGTATTGTTGTGGAGCGTGTTGCAATAATACATAACGACTAGCATATGTGGAGACTAATATGAGATATGTAGTCTGCATATGGGTACAAGTGGGAGAACTTGTGTACTAGTCCGACCCACCATGAGAACACTACATGGATTGTTATATGAGTGTCATAAGTGATTCTCATAATGATGATGGTATATGTAGTCCCTCGACCTAAGATCATCAAGGATCCTTACATGTGAGTCACATAATTTGATACTTTCCTTTGTTGCTCGTAGCTGAGTGAACTTGAAGGAGGTCATTGGGTATGTCACATATCATGCGGAGGGATTTGTATGATCAGGATGAGATTTGTCCCTCCTATGTAACGGGAGTGGTATCTTTGGGCCTTTTGATAGAGTAAGACTTAGAAAAATGCATGGCCATGTTCAGATGAGTTGATATACGATATCAATGTTATCAGTTTAAGTTGGTTTACTCGGTAATCAAAAAACCAAAGATTGGGCAATACGAGAGTGACACATTCCATGTCTCGTGCTTAGTCTTGATATCTTGGACAAAGGGGCAATGACATATATCGATGATGATCATAAAGGTTTTGTCGAATCACCGACAATCTTGTCACTTGGGTAGCAATGATATGTTGCTAGACACCACTCATTACTTATGATCATAAATGTGATTTATGATCATTGCCAATGTGGTATGAGCCTATTGGGTCGCACACATAGAGCTATTTGGATCGTTAGAGTGCATGGGCTAATTATTTGGGTTATGGTTTCACAACAATTTCGTATTAATAATGGGCCTAATAGTTGAGCCGTTATTAAGCCCGAAATTAAGGCCTAATTGGATTAGAGCTTTGAAACCCATTAGGCCTGGAAGTTGAGTCTCACTATAAATACAACTTTTAGTGAGAAATTCGCAGGTCTCCTTGCCCTAGCCTCCCAAAAGGGATAGCCGCAGTCTTCTCTTGCAATTCCTTGGAGGACCCAAGCTAGCACTGTGAGCCAAGAGAAACGTATCTGCCGGGATGTGGTGGAAGCGTGGTGATCCTGAGAGGCTCATGTGGGTACCATAGAGAGCCTGAACATGTCAACTGTTCAGGTTTGTGATTCGACTCTACAGTTGAGTGAAAGATCTCAACCAAAAATTAGGTATGAAAATTTTCGAACACCCAGTTTACCCCGTTTCACTTGGATCCTGGCGGGTTGTAGTTAAATTCCGCTGTGCTGTTTGGCTTCCGAGACCCAACAAATAGGTTGTGGATATTTTCGTTCGAAACATTTGGAGAATGTTTCTGTTTCATTCTAAACTTATTATGAATGTTTCTACTCCAAACTAGTTGGGAAAGTTTCCATTTCATTCTAAACTAGTTGTGAATATTTTTTCATTTCAATCTAGTTGTGAACGTTTCTGTTTGATTCTAAACTGGTTGTGAATCTTTTCATTCCAAACTAGTTGTCAATGTTTGCATTTTTTTCTAAACAATTTGGGAATGTTTTTGTTTCACTCCAAACAAGTAGTGAATGTTTTTATTCCATTCAAAACTTGTTTAGAATGAAATGGAAACATGCACAAATTGTTGAGGTTAGAAACATTCATAATTAGTTTAGAATGAAATGAACATTTTCACAAATTGTTTTGAAATGGAAACATTATAAACTAGTTTAGAATGAAATAGAAACATTCACAACCTGTTTGAAATGGAAACGTTCAAAACTTGTTTGGAATGGAAATGTTCACAACTTGTTTGGAATGAAATGCAAACCTTCACAACTTTTATAGAATAAAATAGAAACATTCACAATTTGTTTAGAATGGAAACACTCACAATTAGTTTAGAATAAAATGGAAACTTTCACAACTTGTTTGGAATGGAAACAATCATAACTTGGTTAGAATGAAATGGAAACTTTCACAACTTGTTTAGAATGGAATGGAACCATTCATAACTAGTTTGGGATGGAAACATCGACAACTAATTTAGAATGAATAGGAAACAATCACAACTAGTTTAGAATGAATTGTAAAACATTCACAACTAGTTTAAAATGGAAACATTTATAGCTAGTTTAGGATGGAACGGGAACATTCACAACTAGTTTGGAATGGAAACATTCACAACTAGTTTAGAATGAATTATAAACATTCACAACTAGTTTAAGATGGAAACATTCACAACTAGGTTAGAATAGAATGGAAACATTAATAACTAGTTTGGATTGAAAATACTCACAAGAAGTTTAGAATAAATTAGAAACTTTCACAACCAGTTTAGTAAGAGTTAGATGCATTCACAACTAGTTTCGAATGAAAACATTCACAACTTGTTTGGAATAGAAACATTGACAATTTGTTTAGAATAAATTGCAAACATTCACAACTAGTTGTGAATTTTTCAATTCTAAACAAGTTGTGAATGTTTTGATTTCATTCTAAACTAGTTGTGAATTTTTCAATTCTAAACAAGTTGTGAATGTTTTGATTTCATTCTAAACTAATTGTGAATGTTTCCATTCTCAGCAAGTTATGAATGATTCCATTTCTTTCTAAGAAGTTGTGAATACTTCCAATTCATTGTAAACAAGTTGTGAATGTTTCCATTTCACTCTAAACTAGTTTTGAATATTTCCATTTCCTTCCAAACAATTTGCAAACATTCAAGACTTATTTGGAATGACAACATTCATGACTAGTTTAGAAAGAAATAGAAATATTCACAAGTTGTCTGGAATGCAAACATTCACAAATTGTTCACGATGGAAACATTCACAACTGGTTTGGAATGAAATGAAAGCATTCATAACTTGTTTAGAATGAAATGGAAACATTCACAACTAATTTCGAACGAAATGAAAGCATTCATAACTTGTTTAGAATGTAATGGAAACACTCACAACTAGTTTAGAAGAAAATGGAAATATTCATAATTTTTTTAGAATGAATTGGGAGCATTCACAACTTGTTTAGAATGGAAACAATCACAACTAATATAGAATGACGTTAAAACATTTACAACTAGTTTGGAATGAAAGAATTCATAACTTGTTTAGAACGAAATGGAAACATTCACAACTAGTTTAGAATGGCATGGAAACATTGACAACTTTTGCAGAATCAAATGAAAGCATTCGTAACCTGTTTGGAATAAAATGAAAACATTCACAACTTATTTATAATGAAATGGAAACATTCACAAGTTGTTTGGAATGAAAATATTCACAAGTAGTTTTGAATGAATTAGAAACGTTCGCAACTTATTTGGAATAAAATGGAAAATACACAATAAGTTTGGAATGAAATGGAAACATTCACAACTTATTTCGAATGGAAACATTCATAGGAAACATTCACAACTTGTATAGAATAAAATGGAAACATTGACAACTAATTTGGCATAGAAACATTCACAACATGTTAAGAATGAAATGAAAATATTCACAACTTCTTTGGAATGGAAACATTAACAACTTGATTAAAATGGCGACATTCATAACTTGATTAGAATGGAGACATTCACAACTTGTTTAGAATGAAATGGAAGCATTCACAACTTGTTTAGAATGAAATGGAAACATTCACAACTTGTTTTGGAATAAAATGGAAATATTCCCAACTTCCTTTAGAATAAAATAAAAACTTTCATAACTTGTTTAAAAAGAAATGGAAATATTCACAAGACGTTTGGGATGAAAACATTCACAACTAGTTAAGAATAGAATGGAAACATTCACCATTAGTTTAGAATGAAATGGAAAAATTCACAAATAGTGTAGAATGGAATGAAAACATTCAAAACTAGTTTAGAATGAAATAGAAATATCCACAACTTGTTTGGAATAAAATAAAAATATTTAGAACCTACTTGGAATGCAAACATTCACAACTAGTTTAGAATGAAAACAATTACAACTGGTTTAAAATGAAATGGAAACATTCATAACTTGCTTAGAATGAAATGGAAATGTTCACAACTTATTTAGAATGAAATGGAAATGTTCACAACTTGTTTGGATTGGAAACATTCATAACTAGTATAGAATGAAATGAAAACATTCACAACTTGTTTAGAATTAAATGGAAATGTACACAACAAGTTTGGAATGGAAACATTCATAACTTGTTTATTTAGAATGAAATGGAAACATTCACAACAAGTTTATAATGGAAATATTCAAAACTAGTTTGGAATGAGAACATTTACAACTTGTTTAAAATGAAATGAAACATTCACAACTAGTTTGGAATGAAATGGAAACATTTCAAATATTTACAACTTGTTTGGAGTGGAATGCGAACTTTGAAAACTTATTTAGAGTGAAATGGAAACATCCATAACTTGTTTTGAATGGAAACATGCACAACTTATTAGAATGAGATGGAAACATTCACAACTTCTTTAGAATGAAATAAAAACATTCACAACTAGTTTACAATGGAAACAATCACAACTTGTTTAGAATGAAATGAAAACATTCACAACTTATTTAGAACGGAACGAAAACATTTCACAATTATTTTGGAATAAAATGGAAACATTCACAACTAATTTAGGATGGAATCATTCACAACATGTGTGGAATGGAAACATGCACAACTTGTTTCGAATGAAACATTCATAGCTAGGTTACCATGGAAAGATTCACAACTAGTTGGGAATAAAATGGAAACATTCACAACTAGTTTCAAATGAAATAGAAATATTCCCAAATTGTTTAGAATAAAATGGAAACATTCACAACTGGTTTAGAACGAAATGGAAACAATCACAACTAATTTGGAATGAAAACATTCACAACTAGTATTGAATGAGTTGGAAAAATTCACAACTTGTTTAGATTGAAATTGAAACATTCACAACTAGTTTGGAATGGAACCATTCCCAACTTGTTTAGATTGAAATAGAAACCTTCACAACTTGTTTGGAATGGAAACATTCACAACCAGTGTGAGTGTTTCCATTTCATTCAAAACAAGTTGTGAATGTTTCCATTCCAAAATAGTTGTGAATGCTTCCATTTCATTCTAAACAAATTGAAAATGTTTCCATTTTATTCTAAACAAGTTGTGAGTGTTTTCTTCTCATTCCAAATAAGCTGTTAATGTTTCCATTGCATTCCAAACAAGTTATTACTGTTTCAATTTCTATCCAAATAAGTTGTGAATGCTTCTATTCGAAACTACTCGTGAATATTTTCATTTCATTCTAAACAAGTTGTGAACGTTTCCATTTTATTGTAAACTAGTTGTAAATGTTTCCATTTCATTCAAAATAAGTTGTGAATATTTCAATTCCAAGTTGTGAATGTTTTGATTTCATTCAAAATAAGTTGTGAATGTTTCCACTCCATTCCAAGCTAGTTGTGAATGTTTCCATTTTATTCCAAACAAGTTGTAAATGTTTCTATCTCATTCTTAACTAGTTGTGGAGGTTTCCATTCCAAACAAATTGTGAATTTTTTCATTTTATTCTAAACAGTTTATGAATGTTTCCATTTCATTCTGAACAAGTTGTGAATATTTCTATTTCATTTCAAACAAGTTGTGAATGTTTCTGCCTCATTCTAAACAAGTTGTAAACGTTTCGATTTCATTCTAAGGAAGTTATGAATGTTTCTATTTCATTCCACACAAATTGTGAATAAATGTTTCCATTCTAAACATGTTATCAACGTTTTCATTTCATTCCAAATGAGTTGTTAATGTTCCCACTTTATTCTAAATAAGTTGTGAATATTTTCAATTGATTCCAAACTAGATGTGAATGTTTCCATTTCACTCTAAACTAGTTGTGAATGTTTCCACTCTATTCTAAACTAGTTGTGAATGTTTTTATTTCATTCTAAATAAGTTTTGAATGTCTCTATTTAATTCTAAACATATTGTGAATGTTTTCATTTCATTCCAAACAGGTTGTGAATATGTTTATTTCATTCTAAACAAGTTCTGAATATTTCCATTCGAAACAAATTGTGAACGTTTCCTTTTCATTCCAAACTAGTTGTGAATGTTTCCCATTCATTCTAAACAAGTTGTGAACGTTTCATTTTGAACAAGTTTTGAATGTTTCAATGCCAAACAAGTTGTGAATGTTTCCATTTCATTCTAAGCAAGTTGTGAATGTTTTTATTTCATTTTAAACAAGTTATGAATATTTCCATTTTATGATAAACACAATGTGATTGTTTCCGTTTCATTCTAAACTAGTTGTGAATGTTTCCATTCCAAACAACATTTGAATGTTGTCATTTCATTCTAAACAAGTTGTGAATGTTTCCATTCTAAACAAGTTGTGAGTGTTTCCAATTCATTCCAACTAGTTGTGAATGCTTTTGTTTCTTTCTAAACAAGTTGTAAATGTTTCCAGTTCAAACAAGTTGTTATTATTTCTATTTCATTCCAATCTAGTTGTGATTGTTTCCAATTTTTCTAAATTGGATGTGAATGTTTCCATTCCAAACAACTTGTGAATGTTTCCATTTCATTCCAAACAAGTTATGAATGTTTCCACTTCATTCTAAACTAGTTGTGAATGTTTCCATTTCATTGTAAACAAGTTATGAATGTATCCATTTCATTCAAAACTAGTTGTGAATGTTTCCATTTCGTTCTAAACAATTTATGAATGTTTCCATTTCATTCTAAACTAGTTGTGAATGTTTCCATTTCATTGTAAAGAAGTTGTGAATGTATCCATTTCATTCAAAACTAGTTGTGAATGTTTCCATTCCAAACATGTTCTGAATGGTTCCTTTTTGTTCTAAATAAGTTGTGAATGTTTCCATTTTGTTTCAAACAAGTTGTGAATGTTTCCATTTCATTCTAAAAAAGTGGTGAAAGTTTCCATTCGAAAGTAGTTGTGAATGATTCCATTTTATTCTAAACAAGTTACAAATGTTTCAACTTGATTCTCAACAAGTTGTGAATGTTTCCATTCTAAACAAGTTCAGAAACTAGTTTACATTGTAACTGGAAGTATTCACAACTAGTTTAGAATGAAGTTGAAACATTCAGAACTAGTTTAGAATGAAATTAAAACATTCAAAACTAGTTTCAAATGAAATGAAAACACTCACAACTAGGTTAGAATGAATTGGAAACTTTCACAACATGTTTGGAATAGAAACATTCACAACTTATTTTGAATGAAATGGAAGCATTTACAAGTAGTTTGGAATGGAAGCATTCACAACTAGTTTAGAATGAAATGGAAACAAACTAATTGTGAATGTTTCATTTTCATTGTAAACTAGTTTGGAATGTTTCCATTTCATTGAAAACAGGTTATAAATGTTTCCATTTCATTCTAAATAAGTTGTGAATGATTCTGTTTCCTTCTAAGCAAGTAATGAATCTTTCCATTTCATGTAAACTGGTTTTGAATGCTTTTATTCTAAACAAGTTATGAATGTTTCCAACTTATTCTAAACAGGTTATGATTGTTTTCATTTCATTCTAAACTTGTTGTGAATGTTTTCATTTAATTTTAAACTAGTTGTGAATGTTTCTATTTCATTCTAAACTAGTTGTGAATGTATCCATTTCTTTCTAAATTAGTTGTAAATGTTTTTATTCCAAATCAGTTGTGAATGTTTCCATTTCATTAAAACAAGTTAGGAATGTTTTCATTTCATTCTAAACAAGTTGTGAATGTTTATATTTCATTCTAGTGTAGTTATGAATGTTTCTATTTTATTCTAAACTGGTTGTGAATGTTTCCATTTTGCTCTAAAGTAGTTGTGAATGTTTCCATTTCATTCCAAACAAGTTGTGAGTGTTTTCTTCTCTTTCCAAACAAGCTGTTAATGTTTCAATTCTATTCCAAACAAGTTGTTACTATTTCTATTTCTGTCCAAATAAGTTGTGAATGCTTCTATTCGAAACTAGTAGTGAATGTTTCCATTTAATTCTAAAAAATTTATGGATGTTTCCCTTTATTCTAAACTAGTTTTGAATGTTTCCATTTCACTCTAGTGCAGTTATAAATGTTTCCATTTCATTCTAAACTAGTTGTAAATATTTCCATTTTATTCTAAATAAGTTGTGAATGTTTTCATTTCATTCTATACAAGTTGTGATTATTTCCATTCCATTCCAAACAAGTTGTGATTATTTCCATTCCATTCCAAACAAGTTGTGGATATTTCCATTTCGTTCCAAACAACTTGCAAATGTTACTGTTCTGAACATGTTGTGAATGTTTCTATTTGGCTCCATACTAGTTGTAAATGCTTCCATTCCAAACTAGTTATGAATGTTTCCATTTCATTCTTAACTAGTTGTGAAAGTTTTTGTTCCAAAAAAGTTGTGAACATTTTCATTTGTTTCCATTCCAAACATGTTGTGTATGTTTCCATTTCATTCTAAACAAGTTGTTAATGTTTCTATTTCATTCTAAACTAGTTGTGAATGTTTCCATTCTAAATAAGTTGACAGTTTCCATCTCGTTATAAATAAGTTGTGAATGTCTCCATTCCAAAACAAACTATGAATCTTTTCGTTTCATTCTAAACAGGTTGTGAATGTTTCAATTTCATGCTTAACAAGTTGTGAATGTTTTTATTCCAAAGAAGTTGTGAATTTTTCCGTTTCATTTTGAAGAACTTGAGGATGTTTCCATTTTATTCTAAACTAGTCATAAATGTTTCTATTTCAAACAAGTTGTGGTTGTTTCCTTTTTAGTTTAATCTAGTTGTGAGTGTTTTCATTCCAAACAAGTTGTGGGTGTTTCCATTTCATTCTAAACAAGTTATGAATGTTTCCACTCTAAATAATTTGTAAATGTTTCCATTCCAAACTAATTGTGTATGTTTCCATTTGATTCTAAAGAAGTTGTGAATATTCCAACCTCATTCCATACTAGTTCTGAATGTTTCTACTCCAAAGAAAATGTGAATGCTTCAACTTCATTGTAAACAAGTTTTGATTGTTTCCATTGGAAACAAGTTGTGAATATTTCCATTTCAATCTAAACAGCTTGTGAATGTTTCCATTTCAATCTAAAGTAGTTGCGAACATTTCCATTCCGAACAAGTTAGGAATGTTTTAATTTCATTCTAAACATATTGTGAATGTTTCCATCCCAAACAAGTTATGAATGTTTCCATTTCATTCTAAACAAGTTGTGAATGTTTCCATGTCATTATAAACCAGTTATGAATGTTTTCATTTTATGCCAAACAAGTTGTGAATGTTTTTATTTCATTCTAAATAAGTTGTGAATGTTTCCATTCCATTCCAAATAACTCGTGAAGGTTTTCATTTCATTCTAAACAAGTTGCCAATGTTTCCATTCAAAACTAGTTGTGACTATTTTTATTTTATTCTAAACAAGCTGTGAATGTTTCCATTTCATTATAAACAAGTTAGGAATGTTTCCATTTCATTCTAAAATAGCTGTGAATGTTCCAATTTTATTCTAGACAAGTTGTGAACCTTTCCATTTCACTCTAAACTAGTTGTAAATCTTTCCATTTCGAACAAGTTGTGAATGTTTGCATTTCATTCTAAAGAAATTGTGAATGCTTCCACTCCAAACAAGTTTTGAATGTTTTCACTTCATTGTAAACAAGTTGTGAATGTTTCCATTTCATTCCAAACAAGTAGTGATGAATGCTTCCATTTCATTATAAATAAGTTATGAATGTTTTTGTTCCAAGCAAAGTGTGAATGTTTCAATTCCATTCCAAACAACTTATGAAAATTTTCATTTCATTCTAAACAAGTTGCAAATGTTTCCATTCATAACTTACTTGGAATTGAAACTATCGTAACTTGTTTAGAATAAAATGGAAACATTCACAACTTGTTTAGAATGAAATGGAAACATTCTTAACTAGTTTGGAATGGAAATATTTGTAACTTGTTTAGAATAAAATGGAAACATTCTGAACTTGTTTAGAATGAAATGGTAACATTCATAACTTGTTTAGAACAAAATGGAAACATTCATAACTAGTTTAGAATGAAATTGAAATATGCATGACTTGTTTAGAATGAAATAGAAATATTCACGACTTGTTTAGAATGAAATAGGAATATTCACAACTTGTTTAGAATGGAAAATTCACAACTAGTTTGGAATGGAATCATTCGTAACTTGTTTTCCATAAAATGGAAACATTCACAACTAGCTTAAAATGGTAACATTTACAACTAGTTTAGAATGAATTCAGAAACATTCACAACTAGTTTGGAATAGAAGCATTCATAACTTGTTTAGAATGAAATAGAAACAGTCAGAACATGTTTAGAATGAAATTGAAATATTTCACAACATATTTTCGAATAGATTGGAAACATTCACAACTAGTTTAGAATGGAAACTTTCACAACTTGTTTAAAATGAAATGGAAACATTCACAACTAGTTTGGTTTGAAATGGAAACATTCACAATTGATTCAGAATGGAAAATGGAAACATTCACAACTTGTTTAGAATGAAATGAAAACATTCACAACTTGTTTAGAATCAAATGGAAACATTCACAGTTTTATTTGGAATGGAAACATTCACAACAAGTTTGGAATGAAATGGAAACATTCACAACTAGTTTTGAATGAAATGGAAACATTCACAACTAGTTTGGAATGAAATGGAAACATTCACAACGTGTTTGGAATGAAATGGAAACATTCACAACTTAGTTTGGAATGAAATGGAAACATTCACAACTAGTTTGGAATGAAATGGAAACATTCACAACTAGTTTGGAATGAAATGGAAACATTCACAACTTGTTTGGAATGAAATGGAAACATTCACAACTAGTTTGGAAAGAAATGGAAACATTCACAACTAGTTTGGAATGAAATGGAAACATTCACAACTAGTTTGGAATGAAATGGAAACATTCACAACTAGTTTGGAATGAAATGGAAACATTCACAACTTGTTTGGAATGAAATGGAAACATTCACAACTTGTTTGGAATGAAATGGAAACATTCACAACAAGTTTGGAATGAAATGGAAACATTCACAACTAGTTTGGAATGAAATGGAAACATTCACAACTTGTTTGGAATGAAATGGAAACATTCACAACTTGTTTGGAATGAAATGGAAACATTCACAACTAGTTTGGAATGAAATGGAAACATTCACAACTAGTTTGGAATGAAATGGAAACATTCACAACTAGTTTTGAATGAAATGGAAACATTCACAAGTTGTTTGGAATGAAATGGAAACATTCACAACTTGTTTGGAATGAAATGGAAACATTCACAACTATGTTTGGAATGAAATGGAAACATTCACAACTAGTTTGGAATGAAATGGAAACATTCACAACTAGTTTGGAAAGAAATGGAAACATTCACAACTTGTTTGGAATGAAATGGAAACATTCACAACTAGTTTGGAATGAAATGGAAACATTCACAACTAGTTTGGAATGAAATGGAAACATTCACAACTTGTTTTGGAATGAAATGGAAACATTCACAACAAGTTATGAATGAAATGGAAACATTCACAACAAGTTTGGAATGAAATGGAAACATTCACAACTAGTTTGGAATGAAATGGAAACATTCACAACTAGTTTGGAATGAAATGGAAACATTCACAACTTGTTTGGAATGAAATGGAAACATTCACAACTTAGTTTGGAATGAAATGGAAACATTCACAACTAGTTTGGAATGAAATGGAAACATTCACAACTAGTTTGGAATGAAATGGAAACATTCACAACAAGTTTGGAATGAAATGGAAACATTCACAACTAGTTTTTGGAAAAAAAACATTCACAACTTGTTTGGAATGAAATGGAAACATTCACAACTAGTTTGGAATGAAATGGAAACATTCACAACTAGTTTGGAATGAAATGGAAACATTCACAACTAGTTTGGAATGAAATGGAAACATTCACAACTTGTTTGGAATGAAATGGAAACATTCACAACTAGTTTGGAATGAAATGGAAACATTCACAACTTGTTTGGAATGAAATGGAAACATTCACAACTAGTTTTTGGAATGAAATGGAAACATTCACAACTTGTTTGGAATGAAATGGAAACATTCACAACTTGTTTGGAATGAAATGGAAACATTCACAACTAGTTTGGAATGAAATGGAAACATTCACAACTAGTTTGGAATGAAATGGAAACATTCACAACTAGTTTGGAATGAAATGGAAACATTCACAACTAGTTTGGAATGAAATGGAAACATTCACAACTAGTTTGGAATGAAATGGAAACATTCACAACAAGTTTGGAATGAAATGGAAACATTCACAACTAGTTTGGAATGAAATGGAAACATTCACAACTAGTTTGGAATGAAATGGAAACATTCACAACTAGTTTGGAATGAAATGGAAACATTCACAACTAGTTTGGAATGAAATGGAAACATTCACAACTAGTTTGGAATGAAATGGAAACATTCACAACTAGTTTGGAATGAAATGGAAACATTCACAACTAGTTTGGAATGAAATGGAAACATTCACAACTAGTTTGGAATGAAATGGAAACATTCACAACTAGTTTGGAATGAAATGGAAACATTCACAACTTAGTTTGGAATGAAATGGAAACATTCACAACTAGTTTGGAATGAAAATGGAAACATTCACAACTAGTTTGGAATGAAATGGAAACATTCACAACTAGTTTGGAATGAAATGGAAACATTCACAACTAGTTTGGAATGAAATGGAAACATTCACAACTAGTTTGGAATGAAATGGAAACATTCACAACTAGTTTGGAATGAAATGGAAACATTCACAACAAGTTTGGAATGAAATGGAAACATTCACAACTAGTTTGGAATGAAATGGAAACATTCACAACTTGTTTGGAATGAAATGGAAAACATTCACAACTAGTTTGGAATGAAATGAAATGGAAACATTCACAACAAGTTTGGAATGAAATGGAAACATTCACAACTAGTTTGGAATGAAATGGAAACATTCACAACTTGTTTGGAATGAAATGGAAACATTCACAACTAGTTTGGAATGAAATGGAAACATTCACAACTAGTTTGGAATGAAATGGAAACATTCACAACTAGTTTGGAATGAAATGGAAACATTCACAACTAGTTTGGAATGAAATGGAAACATTCACAACTAGTTTTGGAATGAAATGGAAACATTCACAACTTGTTTGGAATGAAATGGAAACATTCACAACTAGTTTGGAATGAAATGGAAACATTCACAACAAGTTTGGAATGAAATGGAAACATTCACAACTAGTTTGGAATGAAATGGAAACATTCACAACTAGTTTGGAATGAAATGGAAACATTCACAACTAGTTTGGAATGAAATGGAAACATTCACAACTAGTTTGGAATGAAATGGAAACATTCACAACTAGTTTGGAATGAAATGGAAACATTCACAACTAGTTTGGAATGAAATGGAAACATTCACAACTAGTTTGGAATGAAATGGAAACATTCACAACTTGAATGGAATGAAATGGAAACATTCACAACTAGTTTGGAATGAAATGGAAACATTCACAACTAGTTTGGAATGAAATGGAAACATTCACAACTAGTTTGGAATGAAATGGAAACATTCACAACTAGTTTGGAATGAAATGGAAACATTCACAACTAGTTTGGAATGAAATGGAAACATTCACAACTAGTTTGGAATGAAATGGAAACATTCACAACTAGTTTGGAATGAAATGGAAACATTCACAACTAGTTTGGAATGAAATGGAAACATTCACAACTAGTTTGGAATGAAATGGAAACATTCACAACTAGTTTGGAATGAAATGGAAACATTCACAACTAGTTTGGAATGAAATGGAAACATTCACAACTAGTTTGGAATGAAATGGAAACATTCACAACTAGTTTGGAATGAAATGGAAACATTCACAACAAGTTTGGAATGAAATGGAAACATTCACAACTAGTTTGGAATGAAATGGAAACATTCACAACTAGTTTGGAATGAAATGGAAACATTCACAACTAGTTTGGAATGAAATGGAAACATTCACAACTAGTTTGGAATGAAATGGAAACATTCACAACTAGTTTGGAATGAAATGGAAACATTCACAACTTGTTTGGAATGAAATGGAAACATTCACAACTAGTTTGGAATGAAATGGAAACATTCACAACTAGTTTGGAATGAAATGGAAACATTCACAACTAGTTTGGAATGAAATGGAAACATTCACAACTAGTTTGGAATGAAATGGAAACATTCACAACTAGTTTGGAATGAAATGGAAACATTCACAACTAGTTTGGAATGAAATGGAAACATTCACAACTAGTTTGGAATGAAATGGAAACATTCACACAACTTGTTTGGAATGAAATGGAAACATTCACAACTAGTTTGGAATGAAATGGAAACATTCACAACTAGTTTGGAATGAAATGGAAACATTCACAACTAGTTTGGAATGAAATGGAAACATTCACAACTAGTTTGGAATGAAATGGAAACATTCACAACTAGTTTGGAATGAAATGGAAACATTCACAACTAGTTTGGAATGAAATGGAAACATTCACAACTAGTTTGGAATGAAATGGAAACATTCACAACAACTAGTTTGGAATGGAAACATTCACAACTAGTTTGGAATGAAAAACATTCACAACTAGTTTGGAATGAAATGGAAACATTCACAACTAGTTTGGAATGAAATGGAAACATTCACAACTAGTTTGGAATGAAATGGAAACATTCACAACTAGTTTGGAATGAAATGGAAACATTCACAACTAGTTTGGAATGAAATGGAAACATTCACAACTAGTTTGGAATGAAATGGAAACATTCACAACTAGTTTGGAATGAAATGGAAACATTCACAACTAGTTTGGAATGAAATGGAAACATTCACAACTAGTTTGGAATGAAATGGAAACATTCACAACTAGTTTGGAATGAAATGGAAACATTCACAACTAGTTTGGAATGAAATGGAGACATTCAGAACTAGTTTGGAATGAAATGGAAACATTGATGACTAGTTTGGAATGAAATGGAAACATTCACAACTAGTTTGGAATGAAATGGAAACATTCACAACTAGTTTGGAATGAAATGGAAACATTCACAACAAGTTTGGAATGAAATGGAAACATTCACAACTAGTTTGGAATGAAATGGAAACATTCACAACTAGTTTGGAATGAAATGGAAACATTCACAACTTGTTTGGAATGAAATGGAAACATTCACAACTTAGTTTGGAATGAAATGGAAACATTCACAACTTGTTTGGAATGAAATGGAAACATTCACAACTAGTTTTTTGGAATGAAAAAATGGAAACATTCACAACTTGTTTGGAATGAAATGGAAACATTCACAACTAGTTTGGAATGAAATGGAAACATTCACAACTAGTTTGGAATGAAATGGAAACATTCACAACTAGTTTGGAATGAAATGGATGGAAACATTCACAACTAGTTTGGAATGAAATGGAAACATTCACAACTAGTTTGGAATGAAATGGCAACATTCACAACTAGTTTGGAATGAAATGGAAACATTCACAACTAGTTTGGAATGAAATGGAAACATTCACAACTAGTTTGGAATGAAATGGAAACATTCACAACAAGTTTGGAATGAAATGGAAACATTCACAACTAGTTTGGAATGAAATGGAAACATTCACAACTAGTTTGGAATGAAATGGAAACATTCACAACTAGTTTGGAATGAAATGGAAACATTCACAACAAGTTTGGAATGAAATGGAAACATTCACAACTAGTTTGGAATGAAATGGAAACATTCACAACTAGTTTGGAATGAAATGGAAACATTCACAACTAGTTTGGAATGAAATGGAAACATTCACAACTAGTTTGGAATGAAATGGAAACATTCACAACTAGTTTGGAATGAAATGGAAACATTCACAACTTGTTTGGAATGAAATGGAAACATTCACAACTAGTTTGGAATGAAATGGAAACATTCACAACTAGTTTGGAATGAAATGGAAACATTCACAACTAGTTTGGAATGAAATGGAAACATTCACAACTAGTTTGGAATGAAATGGAAACATTCACAACTTGTTTGGAATGAAATGGAAACATTCACAACTAGTTTGGAATGAAATGGAAACATTCACAACTAGTTTGGAATGAAATGGAAACATTCACAACTAGTTTGGAATGAAATGGAAACATTCACAACTAGTTTGGAATGAAATGGAAACATTCACAACTAGTTTGGAATGAAATGGAAACATTCACAACTAGTTTGGAATGAAATGGAAACATTCACAACTAGTTTGGAATGAAATGGAAACATTCACAACTAGTTTGGAATGAAATGGAAACATTCACAACAAGTTTGGAATGAAATGGAAACATTCACAACTAGTTTGGAATGAAATGGAAACATTCACAACTAGTTTGGAATGAAATGGAAACATTCACAACTAGTTTGGAATGAAATGGAAACATTCACAACTAGTTTGGAATGAAATGGAAACATACACAACTAGTTTGGAATGAAATGGAAACATTCACAACTTGTTTGGAATGAAATGGAAACATTCACAACTAGTTTGGAATGAAATGGAAACATTCACAACTAGTTTGGAATGAAATGGAAACATTCACAACTAGTTTGGAATGAAATGGAAACATTCACAACTAGTTTTGGAATGAAATGGAAACATTCACAACTAGTTTGGAATGAAATGGAAACATTCACAACTAGTTTGGAATGAAATGGAAACATTCACAACTAGTTTGGAATGAAATGGAAACATTCACAAAGTTTGAAATGGAATGAAATGGGAAATGGAAACATTCACAACTAGTTTGGAATGAAATGGAAACATTCACAACTAGTTTGGAATGAAATGGAAACATTCACAACTAGTTTGGAATGAAATGGAAACATTCACAACTAGTTTGGAATGAAATGGAAACATTCACAACTAGTTTGGAATGAAATGGAAACATTCACAACTAGTTTGGAATGAAATGGAAACATTCACAACTAGTTTGGAATGAAATGGAAACATTCACAACTTGTTTGGAATGAAATGGAAACATTCACAACTAGTTTGGAATGAAATGGAAACATTCACAACTAGTTTGGAATGAAATGGAAACATTCACAACTAGTTTGGAATGAAATGGAAACATTCACAACTAGTTTGGAATGAAATGGAAACATTCACAACTAGTTTGGAATGAAATGGAAACATTCACAACAAGTTTGGAATGAAATGGAAACATTCACAAAAAGTTTGGAATGAAATGGAAACATTCACAACACAGTTTGGAATGAATGAAATGGAAACATTCACAACTAGTTTGGAATGAAATGGAAACATTCACAACTAGTTTGGAATGAAATGGAAAACATTCACAACTAGTTTGGAATGAAATGGAAACATTCACAACTAGTTTGGAATGAAATGGAAACATTCACAACTAGTTTGGAATGAAATGGAAACATTCACAACTAGTTTGGAATGAAATGGAAACATTCACAACTAGTTTGGAATGAAATGGAAACATTCACAACTAGTTTGGAATGAAATGGAAACATTCACAACTAGTTTGGAATGAAATGGAAACATTCACAACTAGTTTGGAATGAAATGGAAACATTCACAACTAGTTTGGAATGAAATGGAAACATTCACAACTAGTTTGGAATGAAATGGAAACATTCACAACTAGTTTGGAATGAAATGGAAACATTCACAACTAGTTTGGAATGAAATGGAAACATTCACAACTAGTTTGGAATGAAATGGAAACATTCACAACTAGTTTGGAATGAAATGGAAACATTCACAACTAGTTTGGAATGAAATGGAAACATTCACAACTAGTTTGGAATGAAATGAAAATATTCACAACTAGTTTGGAATGAAATGGAAACATTCACAAATGAAATGGAAACATTCACAACTAGTTTGGAATGAAATGGAAACATTCACAACTAGTTTGGAATGAAATGGAAACATTCACAACTAGTTTGGAATGAAATGGAAACATTCACAACTAGTTTGGAATGAAATGGAAACATTCACAACTAGTTTGGAATGAAATGGAAACATTCACAACTAGTTTGGAATGAAATGGAAACATTCACAACTAGTTTGGAATGAAATGGAAACATTCACAACTAGTTTGGAATGAAATGGAAACATTCACAACTAGTTTGGAATGAAATGGAAACATTCACAACTAGTTTGGAATGAAATGGAAACATTCACAACTAGTTTGGAATGAAATGGAAACATTCACAACTAGTTTGGAATGAAATGGAAACATTCACAACTAGTTTGGAATGAAATGGAAACATTCACAACAAGTTTGGAATGAAATGGAAACATTCACAACAAGTTTTGGAATGAAATGGAAACATTCACAACAAGTTTGGAATGAAATGGAAACATTCACAACTAGTTTGGAATGAAATGGAAACATTCACAACTAGTTTGGAATGAAATGGAAACATTCACAACTAGTTTGGAATGAAATGGAAACATTCACAAGAAGTTTGGAATGAAATGGAAACATTCACAACTAGTTTGGAATGAAATGGAAACATTCACAACTAGTTTGGAATGAAATGGAAACATTCACAACTAGTTTGGAATGAAATGGAAACATTCACAACTAGTTTGGAATGAAATGGAAACATTCACAACTAGTTTTGGAATGAAATGGAAACATTCACAACTAGTTTGGAATGAAATGGAAACATTCACAACAAGTTTGGAATGAAATGGAAACATTCACAACTAGTTTGGAATGAAATGGAAACATTCACAACTAGTTTGGAATGAAATGGAAACATTCACAACTAGTTTGGAATGAAATGGAAACATTCACAACTAGTTTGGAATGAAATGGAAACATTCACAACTTGTTTGGAATGAAATGGAAACATTCACAACTAGTTTGGAATGAAATGGAAACATTCACAACTTGTTTGGAATGAAATGGAAACATTCACAACTAGTTTGGAATGAAATGGAAACATTCACAACAAGTGTGGAATGAAATGGAAACATTCACAACTTGTTTGGAATGAAATGGAAACATTCACAACAAGTTTGGAATGAAATGGAAACATTCACAACTAGTTTGGAATGAAATGGAAACATTCACAACTAGTTTGGAATGAAATGGAAACATTCACAACTAGTTTGGAATGAAATGGAAACATTCACAACTTGTTTGGAATGAAATGGAAACATTCACAACTAGTTTGGAATGAAATGGAAACATTCACAACTTGTTTGGAATGAAATGGAAACATTCACAACTAGTTTGGAATGAAATGGAAACATTCACAACTTGTTTGGAATGAAATGGAAACATTCACAACTTGTTTGGAATGAAATGGAAACATTCACAACTAGTTTGGAATGAAATGGAAACATTCACAACTAGTTTGGAATGAAATGGAAACATTCACAACTTGTTTGGAATGAAATGGAAACATTCACAACTAGTTGAAATGGAAACATTCACAACTAGTTTGGAATGAAATGGAAACATTCACAACTAGTTTGGAATGAAATGGAAACATTCACAACTAGTTTGGAATGAAATGGAAACATTCACAACTTGTTTGGAATGAAATGGAAACATTCACAACTAGTTTGGAATGAAATGGAAACATTCACAACTAGTTTGGAATGAAATCACAACTAGTTGGAAACATTGGAAACATTCACAACTAGTTTGGAATGAATGGAAACATTCACAACTAGTTTGGAATGAAATGGAAACATTCACAACTAGTTTGGAATGAAATGGAAACATTCACAACTAGTTTGGAATGAAATGGAAACATTCACAACTAGTTTGGAATGAAATGGAAACATTCACAACTAGTTTGGAATGAAATGGAAACATTCACAACTAGTTTGGAATGAAATGGAAACATTCACAACTAGTTTGGAATGAAATGGAAACATTCACAACTAGTTTGGAATGAAATGGAAACATTCACAACTAGTTTGGAATGAAATGGAAAACATTCACAACTAGTTTGGAATGAAATGGAAACATTCACAACTAGTTTGGAATGAAATGGAAACATTCACAACTTGTTTGGAATGAAATGGAAACATTCACAACAGTTTGGAATGAAATGGAAACATTCACAACTAGTTTGGAATGAAATGGAAACATTCACAACTAGTTTGGAATGAAATGGAAACATTCACAACTAGTTTGGAATGAAATGGAAACATTCACAACTAGTTTGGAATGAAATGGAAACATTCACAACTAGTTTGGAATGAAATGGAAACATTCACAACTAGTTTGGAATGAAATGGAAACATTCACAACTTAGTTTGGAATGAAATGGAAACATTCACAACTAGTTTGGAATGAAATGGAAACATTCACAACTTAGTTTGGAATGAAATGGAAACATTCACAACTAGTTTGGAATGAAATGGAAACATTCACAACTAGTATGGAATGAAATGGAAACATTCACAACATGTTTGGAATGAAATGGAAACATTCACAACTAGTTTGGAATGAAATGGAAACATTCACAACTAGTTTGGAATGAAATGGAAACATTCACAACTAGTTTGGAATGAAATGGAAACATTCACAACTAGTTTGGAATGAAATGGAAACATTCACAACTAGTTTGGAATGAAATGGAAACATTCACAACTAGTTTGGAATGAAATGGAAACACTCACAACTAGTTTGGAATGAAATGGAAACATTCACAACTAGTTTGGAATGAAATGGAAACATTCACAACTAGTTTGGAATGAAATGGAAACATTCACAACTAGTTTGGAATGAAATGGAAACATTCACAAGTTTAGTTTGGAATGAAATGGAAACATTCACAACTAGTTTGGAATGAAATGGAAACATTCACAACTAGTTTGGAATGAAATGGAAACATTCACAACTAGTTTGGAATGAAATGGAAACATTCACAACTTGTTTGGAATGAAATGGAAACATTCACAACTAGTTTGGAATGAAATGGAAACATTCACAACTAGTTTGGAATGAAATGGAAACATTCACAACTAGTTTGGAATGAAATGGAAACATTCACAACTAGTTTGGAATGAAATGGAAACATTCACAACTAGTTTGGAATGAAATGGAAACATTCACAACACTAGTTTGGAATGAAATGGAAACATTCACAACTAGTTTGGAATGAAATGGAAACATTCACAACTAGTTTGGAATGAAATGGAAACATTCACAACAAGTTTGGAATGAAATGGAAACATTCACAACTAGTTTGGGAAATGAAATGGAAACATTCACAACTTAGTTTGGAATGAAATGGAAACATTCACAACTAGTTTGGAATGAAATGGAAACATTCACAACTAGTTTGGAATGAAATGGAAACATTCACAACTAGTTTGGAATGAAATGGAAACATTCACAACTAGTTTGGAATGAAATGGAAACATTCACAACTAGTTTGGAATGAAATGGAAACATTCACAACTAGTTTGGAATGAAATGGAAACATTCACAACTATGTTTGGAATGAAATGGAAACATTCACAACTAGTTTGGAATGAAATGGAAACATTCACAACTAGTTTGGAATGAAATGGAAACATTCACAACTAGTTTGGAATGAAATGGAAACATTCACAACTAGTTTTGAATGAAATGGAAACATTCACAACTAGTTTGGAATGAAATGGAAACATTCACAACAAGTTTGGAATGAAAATGGAAACATTCACAACTAGTTTGGAATGAAATGGAAACATTCACAACTAGTTTGGAATGAAATGGAAACATTCACAACTAGTTTGGAATGAAATGGAAACATTCATTCACAACTAGTTTGGAATGAAATGGAAACATTCACAACTAGTTTGGAATGAAATGGAAACATTCACAACTAGTTTGGAATGAAATGGAAACATTCACAACTAGTTTGGAATGAAATGGAAACATTCACAACTAGTTTGGAATGAAATGGAAACATTCACAACTAGTTTGGAATGAAATGGAAACATTCACAACTAGTTTGGAATGAAATGGAAACATTCACAACTTGTTTGGAAAGAATTGGAAACATTCACAACTTGTTTGGAATGAAATGGAAACATTCACAACTAGTTTGGAATGAAATGGAAACATTCACAACTAGTTTGGAATGAAATGGAAACATTCACAACTAGTTTGGAATGAAATGGAAACATTCACAACTAGTTTGGAATGAAATGGAAACATTCATTCACAACTAGTTTGGAATGAAATGGAAACATTCACAACTAGTTTGGAATGAAATGGAAACATTCACAACTAGTTTGGAATGAAATGGAAACATTCACAACTAGTTTGGAATGAAATGGAAACATTCACAACTAGTTTGGAATGAAATGGAAACATTCACAACTTGTTTGGAATGAAATGGAAACATTCACAACTAGTTTGGAATGAAATGGAAACATTCACAACTAGTTTGGAATGAAATGGAAACATTCACAACTAGTTTGGAATGAAATGGAAACATTCACAACTAGTTTGGAATGAAATGGAAACATTCACAACTAGTTTGGAATGAAATGGAAACATTCACAACTAGTTTGGAATGAAATGGAAACATTCACAACTTAGTTTGGAATGAAATGGAAATTGTTTGGAATGAAATGGAAACATTCACAACTAGTTTGGAATGAAATGGAAACATTCACAACTAGTTTGGAATGAAATGGAAACATTCACAACTAGTTTGGAATGAAATGGAAACATTCACAACTTGTTTGGAATGAAATGGAAACATTCACAACTAGTTTGGAATGAAATGGAAACATTCACAACTAGTTTGGAATGAAATGGAAACATTCACAACTAGTTTGGAATGAAATGGAAACATTCACAACTAGTTTGGAATGAAATGGAAACATTCACAACTGTTTGGAATGAAATGGAAACATTCACAACTAGTTTGGAATGAAATGGAAACATTCACAACTAGTTTGGAATGAAATGGAAACATTCACAACTAGTTTGGAATGAAATGGAAACATTCACAACTAGTTTGGAATGAAATGGAAACATTCACAACTAGTTTGGAATGAAATGGAAACATTCACAACTAGTTTGGAATGAAATGGAAACATTCACAACTAGTTTGGAATGAAATGGAAACATTCACAACTAGTTTGGAATGAAATGGAAACATTCACAACTAGTTTGGAATGAAATGGAAACATTCACAACTAGTTTGGAATGAAATGGAAACATTCACAACTAGTTTGGAATGAAATGGAAACATTCACAACTAGTTTGGAATGAAATGGAAACATTCACAACTTGTTTGGAATGAAATGGAAACATTCACAACTAGTTTGGAATGAAATGGAAACATTCACAACTAGTTGTTTGGAATGAAATGGAAACATTCACAACTAGTTTGGAATGAAATGGAAACATTCACAACTAGTTTGGAATGAAATGGAAACATTCACAACTTGTTTGGAATGAAAATGGAAACATTCACAACTAGTTTGGAATGAAATGGAAACATTCACAACTAGTTTGGAATGAAATGGAAACATTCACAACAAGTTTGGAATGAAATGGAAACATTCACAACTAGTTTGGAATGAAATGGAAACATTCACAACAAGTTTGGAATGAAATGGAAACATTGAATGGAAACATCCACAACTAGTTTGGAATGAAATGGAAACATTCACAACTAGTTTGGAATGAAATGGAAACATTCACAACTAGTTTGGAATGAAATGGAAACATTCACAACTAGTTTGGAATGAAATGGAAACATTCACAGTTTGGAATGTTTTGGAATGTTTGGAATGGAAACATTCACAACTAGTTTGGAATGAAATGGAAACATTCACAACTAGTTTGGAATGAAATGGAAACATTCACAACTAGTTTGGAATGAAATGGAAACATTCACAACTAGTTTGGAATGAAATGGAAACATTCACAACTAGTTTGGAATGAAATGGAAACATTCACAACTAGTTTGGAATGAAATGGAAACATTCACAACTAGTTTGGAATGAAATGGAAACATTCACAACTAGTTTGGAATGAAATGGAAACATTCACAACTAGTTTGGAATGAAATGGAAACATTCACAACTAGTTTGGAATGAAATGGAAACATTCACAACTTGTTTGGAATGAAATGGAAACATTCACAACTTGTTTGGAATGAAATGGAAACATTCACAACTAGTTTGGAATGAAATGGAAACATTCACAACTAGTTTGGAATGAAATGGAAACATTCACAACTAGTTTGGAATGAAATGGAAACATTCACAACTAGTTTGGAATGAAATGGAAACATTCACAACTTGTTTGGAATGAAATGGAAACATTCACAACTAGTTTGGAATGAAATGAAACATTCACAACTAGTTTGGAATGAAATGGAAACATTCACAACTAGTTTGGAATGAAATGGAAACATTCACAACTAGTTTGGAATGAAATGGAAACATTCACAACTAGTTTGGAATGAAATGGAAACATTCACAACTAGTTTGGAATGAAATGGAAACATTCACAACTAGTTTGGAATGAAATGGAAACATTTCACAACTAGTTTGGAATGAAATGGAAACATTCACAACTAGTTTGGAATGAAATGGAAACATTCACAACTAGTTTGGAATGAAATGGAAAAACATTCACAACTTGTTTGGAATGAAATGGAAACATTCACAACTTGTTTGGAATGAAATGAAAAAACATTCACAACTAGTTTGGAATGAAATGGAAACATTCACAACTAGTTTGGAATGAAATGGAAACATTCACAACTAGTTTGGAATGAAATGGAAACATTCACAACTTGTTTGGAATGAAATGGAAACATTCACAACTAGTTTGGAATGAAATGGAAACATTCACAACTAGTTTGGAATGAAATGGAAACATTCACAACTAGTTTGGAATGAAATGGAAACATTCACAACTAGTTTGGAATGAAATGGAAACATTCACAACTAGTTTGGAAATGAAATGGAAACATTCACAACTAGTTTGGAATGAAATGGAAACATTCACAACTAGTTTGGAATGAAATGGAAACATTCACACTTGTTTGGAATGAAATGGAAACATTCACAACTAGTTTGGAATGGAAAATGGAAACAGTTTGGAATGAAATGGAAACATTAGTTTGGAATTTGGAATGAAATGGAAACATTCACAACTAGTTTGGAATGAAATGGAAACATTCACAACTAGTTTGGAATGAAATGGAAACATTCACAACTAGTTTGGAATGAAATGGAAACATTCACAACTAGTTTGGAATGAAATGGAAACATTCACAACTAGTTTGGAATGAAATGGAAACATTCACAACTAGTTTGGAATGAAATGGAAACATTCACAACTAGTTTGGAATGAAATGGAAACATTCACAACTAGTTTGGAATGAAATGGAAACATTCACAACTAGTTTGGAATGAAATGGAAACATTCACAACTAGTTTGGAATGAAATGGAAACATTCACAACAAGTTTGGAATGAAATGGAAACATTCACAAATGAATGAAATGGAAACATTCACAACTAGTTTGGAATGAAATGGAAACATTCACAACTAGTTTGGAATGAAATGGGAAACATAGTTTAGTTTGGAATGAAATGGAAACATTCACAACTAGTTTGGAATGAAATGGAAACATTCACAACTAGTTTGGAATGAAATGGAAACATTCACAACTAGTTTGGAATGAAATGGAAACATTCACAACTAGTTTGGAATGAAATGGAAACATTCACAACTAGTTTAGTTTGGAATGAAATGGAAACATTCACAACTAGTTTGGAATGAAATGGAAACACAACAACTAGTTTGGAATGAAATGGAAACATTCACAACTAGTTTGGAATGAAATGGAAACATTCACAACTAGTTTGGAATGAAATGGAAACATTCACAACTAGTTTGGAATGAAATGGAAACATTCACAACTAGTTTGGAATGAAATGGAAAATTCACAACTAGTTTGGAATGAAATGGAAACATTCACAACTAGTTTGGAATGAAATGGAAACATTCACAACTAGTTTTGGAATGAAATGGAAACATTCACAACTAGTTTGGAATGAAATGGAAACATTCACAACTTGTTTGGAATGAAATGGAAACATTCACAACTAGTTTGGAATGAAATGGAAACATTCACAACTAGTTTGGAATGAAATGGAAACATTCACAACTAGTTTGGAATGAAATGGAAACATTCACAACTAGTTTGGAATGAAATGGAAACATTCACAACTAGTTTGGAATGAAATGGAAACATTCACAACTAGTTTGGAATGAAATGGAAACATTCACAACTTGTTTGGAATGAAATGGAAACATTCACAACTAGTTTGGAATGAAATGGAAACATTCACAACTAGTTTTGAAATGAAATGGAAACATTCACAACTAGTTTGGAATGAAATGGAAACATTCACAACTAGTTTGGAATGAAATGGAAACATTCACAACTAGTTTGGAATGAAATGGAAACACATTCACAACTAGTTTGGAATGAAATGGAAACATTCACAACTAGTTTGGAATGAAATGGAAACATTCACAACTTGTTTGGAATGAAATGGAAACATTCACAACTTGTTTGGAATGAAATGGAAACATTCACAACTTGTTTGGAATGAAATGGAAACATTCACAACTAGTTTGGAATGAAATGGAAACATTCACAACAACTGTTTGGAATGAAATGGAAACATTCACAACTTGTTTGGAATGGAAACATTCACAACTTGTTTGGAATGAAATGGAAACATTCACAACTAGTTTGGAATGAAATGGAAACATTCACAACTTAGTTTGGAATGAAATGGAAACATTCACAACTAGTTTTAGAATGGAATGAAATTCACAACTTGTTTGGAATGAAATGGAACATTCACAACTAGTTTGGAATGAAATGGAAAACATTCACAACTAGTTTGGAATGAAATGGAAACATTCACAACTTGTTTGGAATGAAATGGAAACATTCACAACTAGTTTGGAATGAAATGGAAACATTCACAACTAGTTTGGAATGAAATGGAAACATTCACAACTAGTTTGGAATGAAATGGAAACATTCACAACTTGTTTGGAATGAAATGGAAACATTCACAACTAGTTTGGAATGAAATGGAAACATTCACAACTAGTTTGGAATGAAATGGAAACATTCACAACTAGTTTGGAATGGAAATGGAAACATTCACAACTTGTTTGGAATGAAATGGAAACATTCACAACTAGTTTGGAATGAAATGGAAACATTCACAACTAGTTTGGAATGAAATGGAAACATTCACAACTAGTTTGGAATGAAATGGAAACATTCACAACTAGTTTGGAATGAAATGGAAACATTCACAACAAGTTTGGAATGAAATGGAAACATTCACAACTAGTTTGGAAAGAAATGGAAACATTCACAAAACATTCACAACTAGTTTGGAATGAAATGGAAACATTCACAACTTGTTTGGAATGAAATGGAAACATTCACAACTAGTTTGGAATGAAATGGAAACATTCACAACTAGTTTGGAATGAAATGGAAACATTCACAACTAGTTTGGAATGAAATGGAAACATTCACAACTAGTTTGGAATGAAATGGAAACATTCACAACTAGTTTGGAATGAAATGGAAACATTCACAACTAGTTTGGAATGAAATAAAAACATTCACAACTTGTTAAGAATGAAATAGAAACAATCATAATTAGTTTGCAATAGAAACATTCACAACTAGTTTAGAATGAAATAGAAACATTCACAACTAGTTTATAATGAAATGGAAACATTTACAACTAGTTTACAATGAAATCAAAACATTTATGACTAGTTTGGAATGAAATGGAAACATCCACAACTTGTTTGGAATGGAAATATTCACAAAAGTTTAGAATGAAATAGAAACACTCGCTACTAGTTTATAATGAAATAGAAACACTCACAACTAGTTTAGAATGAAATGGAAACCTTTATAGCTTGTTTAGAATGAAATGAAAACATTCATAAGTAGTTTAGAATGAAATGGAAACATTCACAACTTTTTTAGAATGAAATGGAAACATTCACGACAACTTGTTTGGAAACATTCACAACTTGTTTAGAATAAAATGGAGGCGTTCACAACTAGTTTGGAATAGAAATATTTCACATCAAGTTTAGAATAAAATGGAAACATTCACAACATGTTTGGAATGGAAACATCCACAACTTGTTTAGAATGAAATGGAAGCACTCTTTACTTGTTTAGAATTAAATGGAAACATTGTCAACTAGTTTGGAATAAAATGGAAATAATCGCAAGTTGTTTAGAATAGAAATATTCACAACTTGTTTGGAATGGAAACATTCACAACTAGTTTTGAAAAAAATGGAAACATTTACAACTAGTTTAGAATGAAATAGAAACATTCAAAATTCATTTAGAATGAAATGGAAACATTCACAACTTGTTCGAAATGGAAACATTCACAACTAGTTTGGAATGCAAACATTCACAACTAGTTTAGAATGGAATGGAAGCATTCACAACTAGTTTGGAATGGAAATATTCACAACTAGTTTGCAATGGAAACATTCATAACTAGTTTGCAATAAAAACATTTGCAACATATTGAGAAAGAAATATAAACACTAACAACTAGTTTAGAATAAAATGGAAATATTTATAACTTGTTCAAAATGAAGTGGAAACATTCAGAACTTGTTTGGAATGAAAACATTCTTAACAAGTTTACAATGAAATGGAAACATTGACAACTTATTTAGATGGAAATAGAAACATTCACATCTTATTTATAATGAAATGAAAATATTCACAACCTGTTCGGAATGGAAGCATTCACAACTTGTTTTGAACGGAATGAAAAAATTTACAACCTTTTTGGAATTAAAACAAGTTGTAAATGTTTCTATTTCATTCCAAACAAGTTTTGAGGGTTTCCATCACATTTTCGAACAAGTTGTGAATATTTCTATTACAAACTAGTTGTGAATGCTTCCATTTGATTATAAACTAGTAGTGAATGTCTCCACTCCATTCCAAACTAGTTTAGAATGAAATGAAAATATTCATAACTAGTTTATAATGAAATGAAAAAGTTAACAACTTGTTTAGAATGAAATAGAAACATTCACCACTAGTTTAGAATGAAATGGAAGCATTCACAACTAGTTTGGAATAGAAACATTCACAACTAGTTTAGAAAGAAATAGAAACAATCACAAGTAGTTTAAAATGAAATGGAAACATTTACAACATGTATAGAATGAAATGGAAACATTCACAATTTGTTTGGAATGAAATGGAAACATTCACAACATTTTTAGGATGAAATGGAAACATTCACAACTAGTTTGGAATGGAAACATTCATGACTATAGGGTACTGGGAGCCAAACAAGTGTAACGAAATTTAACCGAAAGCCTCCAGGATCCAAGTGAAACTCGTTAAACTGGGTGTTCGAAAATTTTCATATCTAATTTTGGTTGAGATCTCTCACCCAATTGTAGAGTCGAATCACAAAACCTAAACAGTTGACGTGTTCAAGCTCTCTATGGTATCCACACGAGCTTCTCAGGATCACCACGCTTTCACCATGTCCCGGAAGATGCGTTTCTCTTGCGCTCGCAGTGCTAGCTTACGTCCTCTAAGAAATAGCAAAAGAAGAGTGTGGTTGTCTCTTTTGGGAGGCTAGGGCAAGGCTATGAATTTCTCACTAAAAGTTGTATTTATAGTGAGACTCAACTTGCAGGTCTAATGGGTTTCAAAGCCCTAATCCAATTAGGCTTTAATTTTAGGGTTAATAATGGCTCAACTTTTGGGCCAATTATTAACATGAAATTATCATGAAACCATAACCCAAATAATTAGCCCATGCACTCTAATAATCCAAATAGCTCTATGTGTGTGACCCAGTAGGCTCTTACCATGTTGGCAATGATCATAAATCACATTTATGATCATAAGCAATGAGTGGTGTCCAGCAACACATCATTGCTGCCCATGTGACAAGATTGTTAGTGATTCGACTAAATCTTTATGATCATTACCCATATATGCCATTGTCCTTTTGTCCAAGATATCAAGACTAGGCATAAGACATGGAATGTGTCATTCTTGTATAGCCCAATCTTTGGTTTCTTGATTACTAACTTAAATTGATGACATTGATATCGTATATCAACTTATCTGAGCATGGCCATGCATTTTCTAAGTCTCACTCTATCAAGGGGCCCGAAGATATCACTCCCATTACATAGGAGGGACAATTCCCATTTTGATCATACAAATCCCTCCGCATGATATGTGACATACCCAATGACCTCCTTTAAGTTCACTCAGTTACGAGCAACAAAGGGAAATATCAAAGTATGTGACTCACATGCAGGGAACCTTGATGACCTTAGGTCAAATGACTACATATACCATGATCACTATGAGAATCACTTATGACACTCATATAACGATCCATGTAGCATTCTCATGGTGGGTAGATCTAGTACACAAGTTCTCCAACTGGTACCCATATGTAGACTACATATCTCATATTAGTCTCTACAGATACTAGTCTTAATGTATTATTGTAACCCGTTCCACAATAATGCTAGATTATGGACATTTGAGAATATCATTATTCTAGGGTTACAATTATGTTTATTACATTACGCAGAAACAAAATAAGAAACATAGTTGATGGATTAATGCCTTAATAAAATATCATGGCTCAATGTGCAAAAATACAATCATCCCATGATTGCTTTTTGGGCACAACACTAATAACGACTTGTTTAGAATAGAATGCAAACATTCACA
Source organism: Aquilaria sinensis (assembly GCA_005392925.1). Taxonomy (NCBI): domain Eukaryota; kingdom Viridiplantae; phylum Streptophyta; class Magnoliopsida; order Malvales; family Thymelaeaceae; genus Aquilaria; species Aquilaria sinensis. The sequence goes on from SMDT01000701.1 coordinate 44,113, forward strand.
ACTAGTTTAGAATGAAATAGAAATAATCACAATTTGTTTTAAATGAAATGGAAACATTCACAATTTGTTTAGAATGAAATGGAAACATTCATAACTAGTTTGGAGTGAAACGGAAAATTCACAAGTAGTTTAAAATGAAATGGATACATTCACAACTAGTTTTGATTGAAATGAAAATGTTGACAACATGTTTAGAGTAAAATGGAAAAATTCACAGCTAGTCTATAATGGAAACATTCACAACTTGTTTAGAATGAAATGAAAATATTTACAACTTGTTTGGAATGAAACGGAAAAACATTCACAACTTGTTCAAAACTACTTGTGATTGTTTCCATTCCATTCCAAACAAGTTGTAAACATTTCCAATCCATTCCAAACAGATTGTCAATGTTTCCATTCCAGACAAGTTGTGAATAGAATGGAAACATTCACAACAAGTTTAGAACAAAATGGAAACATTCACAACTTGTTTAGAATAAAATGGAAATATTCATAACCTGTTTGGAATAGAAACATTCACAACCACTCTTGAATGGAAATATTGACAACTAGTTTAGAATGAAATGGAAACATTCACAAATTGTTCAAAATGGAAACATACACAACTAGATTAGAATGAAATGGAAACATTCACAAATTGTTCAAAATGGAAACATTCACAACTAGATTAGAATGACATGGAAGCATTCACAACTAGATTAGAATGACATGGAAACATTCATAACTTGTTTAGAAGGAAATGGAAACATTGTCATGAAATGGAAACATTCACAATGTTTCTATTTCAATCTAAACAAGTTGTGAATGCTTCCATTGCAAACTAGTTGGGAATGTTTGTATTTCATTCTAAACAAGTTGTGAATATTTTTATTTCATTTTAGAAAAGATATGGATGTTTTCATTCCAAACGAGTTGTCAATGTTTCCATTTCATTCTAAACTAGTTGCAAAGTTTCCATTCCAAACAGGTTGTGAATTTTTCCATTTCATTCAATGCTAGTTGTGAATGTTTCCATTCCATTCCAAACATGTTGTGATTGTTTCCATTTTATACTAAACAGGTTGCAAATGTTTCCATTCCATTCTTAATTAGTTGTGAATGTTTCCATTTCATTCTAAACTTGTTATGACTGTTTTCATTTTATTCTAAACAGGTTGTGAATGCTTGCATTTTATTCCAAACTAGTTGTGAATGTTTCCATTTCTTTCCAAACTAGTTGTGAATGTTTCCATTGTTGGGTTTCGGGAGCCAAACAGCGCAGCGGAATTTAACCAAAATCCTCCAGGATCCAAGTGAAACTGGGTAAACCGGGTGTTCGAAAAATTTTCATACCTAATTTTCGGTTGAGATCTCTCACTCAACTGTAGAGTCGAATCACAAAACTTGAACAGTTGACGTGGTCAAGCTCTCTATGGTATCCACACGAGCCTCTCGGGATCACCACGCTTGTACCACGTCCCGGTAGATGCGTTTCTCTTGCGCTCATAGTGCTAGCTTGCGTCCTCCAAAGAATTGCAAGAGAATAGTGCGGCTGTCCTTTTGGGAGGCTAGGGCAAGGAGACCTGCGAATTTCTCACTAGAAGTTGTATTTATATTAAGACTTAACTTCTAGGCCTAATGGGTTTCAAAGCCCTAATCCAATTAGGCTTTAATTTCGGGCTTAATAATGGCTCAACTATTGGGCCCATTATTAATACGAAATTATTGTGAACCCAAAACCCAAATTATTAGCCCATGCACTCTAATGATCCAAATTGCTCTATGTGTACAACCCAATAGGCTCTTACCACGTTGGCAATGATCATAAATCACATTTATGATCATAAGCAATGAGCGGTGTCTAGCAAGACATCATTGCTACCCAAGTGACAAGATTGTCGATGATTCGACTAAATGTTTATGATCATCCCCGATATACCCTTTGTCCAAGATATCAAGACTAAGCACGAGACATGGAATGTGTCACTCTCGTATAGCCCAATCTTTGGTTTCTTGATTACCGAGTAGACCAACTTAAACTGATGACATTGATATCGTATATCAACTCATCCGAACATGGCCATGCATTTTTCTAAGTCTTACTCTATCAAGGGGCCCGAAGATATCACTCCCGTTACATAGGAGGGACAAATCCCATCTTGATCATACAAATCCCTCCGCATGATATGTGGCATACCCAATGACCTCCTTTAAGTTCACTCAGTTACGAGCAACAAAGGAAAGTATCAAAGTATGTGACTCACATGTAGGGAACCTTGATGATCTTAGGTCAAAGGACTACATATACCATGATCACTATGAGAATCGCTTATGGCACTCATATAACGATCCATGTAGTGTTCTCATGGTGGGTCGGTCTAGTACACAAGTTCTGCAACTTGTACCCATATGTAGACTACATATCTTATATTAGTCTCCACATATGCTAGTCGTTATATATTATTGCAACCCGCTCCACAATATTACTAAACCAGGGATGTTTAAGAATATCATTGTTCTAGGTTACAATTATGTTTGTTAACTTACGCAGAAACAAAACAACAAACATAATCACTGGATTAATGCCTTAATAAAATATCATGACTCAATGTGCAAAAATACAATCATCTCATGATTGGCCTTTTGGGCACAACACTAACATCCATTCCATTCTAAATAAGTTGTGAAGGTTTCCATGTCATTCTAAACAAGTTGTGAATGTTTTCATTCCAAACAAGTTGTGAATGCTTCTTTTCATTTTAAACAAGTTGTGAATGTTTCCATTCTAAACTAGATATGAATGTTTTTATTTCATTCCGTACTATTTGTGGATATTTCTATTTCATTCAAAAAAGACACAATGTTTCCATTTCATTTTAAACTAGTTGGGAATGTTTTCATTTCATTCCAAACTAGTAGTCAGTGTTTCCATTTCATTCTAAACAAGTTGTAAATGTTTCAGTCCAAATAAAAAGCAATTTGTGGGTTCAGACTCTATTATGGATTTCTGACCGTAGTCTGTATAGGGCCCTCCTATCTCTTGTCTCTCCAACCTCTGGTTATGGAAAAATGAAAAGAAGGAAACAAGAAGATGGTAGCAGCAGCAACTGGTTTTCTTTTGGGATAGCTTATGATGTTCATATCGATCTATTATGCGCCAGCGACGGTTTCATTAGATATCTTACCACAAGAATCCCTCTTTTTTCGATCCAGTTCATGCACCACCGCGAACCCTAGTTAGATTCAGGCATGATACACTTTTTAGTTATTGGGGGAACCTAAGTACTCTCTTTTGGATCCAGGAACTCAATTGAAGAAATGACCTTAAATCTTTGTGTACTCACCCCTAATCAAATTGTTTGGGATTCAAAAGTGAAAGAAAATCATTTTATCTACTAATAGTGGGCAAATTGGGGTATTACCAAATCATGCGCCTATTGCCCCATCTGTAGATATAGGTATTTTGAGATTACACCTTAACGATCAATGGTTAACGATGGCTATGATGAGTAGTTTTGCTAGAATAGGAAATAATGAGATCACTATTTTCGTAAATGATGCGAAAAAGGGTAAGGACATTGATCCACAAGAAGCTTAGCAAACTCTTAAAATAGCGGAAGCTATGCTTCATCAATTTATCGTAACAAAAAATCAACGCATATCAATCAATCAACTTTATTGAATAAGCAGGAATAATTATCAAAATTAGAATATCCATCACCTTGAATTAGCATGTAGAATATGGTAGAATCTAGATTCTATTTATGAAAACGTAAGAAATCAAAGTATCTTTGTCACTTATCATGAGCTGATCTAGAAGTAAATTGATTAGAAAATTTTTGGTAAATGGTTCCTTTTCATTTTAAAAAAGTTGTGAAGGTTTTCATTCTAAATTAGTTGTGAATATTTCTATTTTATTTCATACAATTTGTGCATGTTTCCATTTCTTTCTAAACAAGTTGCAAATGTTTCCATTTCATTTTAAACTAGTTGTGAATGTTTCCATTTCATTCTAAACTAATTGTGAATGTTTCCTCTATTTCATTTGGAACTAGAAGTGAAAGTTTCCATTTCATTCCAAACAAGTTGAAAACATTTCTATTTGATTCTAAACTAGTTGTGAATGTTTCCATTCTAATCAAGTTGTGCGTGTTTCCATTTCATTTTAAGAAAGTTTCCACTTCATTCTAGACAAGTTGTGAATGTTTCCATTTCATTCTAAACAAGTTGTGTATGTTCCATCTCAAACTAAACAAGTTGTGAATGTTTGCATTTCATTCTAAACTAGTTGTGGAAGTTTCCATTCCAAAAAAATTGTGAATGTTTCAATTTCCTTCTAAACAAGTTGTGAATGTTACCATTTTATTCTAAGGAAATTATGAATATTTCTATTTCATTCTAAACTAGTTGTGAATGTTTCCATCCGAAAGAAGTTGTGAATGTCTCCAATGTAAACAAGATGTGAATGTTTGTACTTCATTTTAAACATGTTGTGAATGTTTCCTTTTTATTTTAAACTAGTTGTGAATGTTTCCTCTTCATTGCAAACAAGTCATGAATATTTCCATTTTAAACAAGTTGTTGATATTTCCATTTCATTCTAAACTAGTTTTCAATGTTTCCTTTCCAAATAGGTTGTGATTTTTACCATTTGATCATGAACATGTTGTGATTGTTTCTATTTCATTTTAAACTTATTGTGAATGCTTCCATTCCAAACAAGATATGAATGTTTCCATTTGATTCTAAACAATTTGAGAGTGTTCCAGTTCCGAACTAGTTGTGAATATTTCCATTCTAAACAAGTTGTGACTATTTCTGTTTCATTCTAAATAAGTTGTGAATGTTTCTATTTCATTCTAAACTAGTTGTGAATGTTTATATTATAATAAACGAGTTGTGAACATTTTCGCTTCAATCTAAACTAGTTGTGTATGTTTCCATTTTATTTTAAACAAGCTGTGAATGTTTCCATTCTAAACTAAACCATTTATGAACTTTTCCATTTTTTTGCAAACAAGTTGTGAATGTTTCCTTTCCAAACTGGTTGTGAATGTTTCCATTTCATTCTAAATAAGTTGTGAATGTTTCCAGTTCATTCTAAACAAGTTGTGATTGTTTCCATTTCATTCTAAACAAGTGGTGAATATTTCCGTTCCACTCTAAACATGTTGTGAATGTTTCCATTTCATTCTAAATTAGCTATTAATGTTTCCCTGCAAAACAACCTATGAATGCTTCCGTTTTATTCTGAACGGGTTGTGAATGTTTCTATCCCAAACTAGTTGTGAATGTTTCAATTTCATTCTAAACTAGTTGTGAGTGTTTCTATTCTAAACAAGTTGTGAATGTTTCCAGTTCATTCCAAACTAGTTGTGGACGTCAATTTCATTCAAAACTAGTCATGAGTGTTTCAATTTTATTCTACATGAGTTGTGAATGTTTCTATTTCATTCTAAAACTAGTTATGAATGTTTCCATTTCATTCCAAACTTGTTGCGAATGTTTCCATTCCATTCCAAACTAGCTATGAATGTTTTTATTCCATTCTAAACTACCCGTGAATGTTTCCATTACAAACATGTTGTAAATGTTTCCATTCCTTTCCAAATAAGTTGTGAATGTTTCAATTTCATTCCAAACAAGTTGTGTTACCCACCCCGGGGTAGTTTAGTTAGGATGCCAAAATTGTGCTTTTAAAACTCCTAGGATTGGTATGTTTTGTAGGCCAGCATAACAATACCCTTAGTGTGCATACCCAAGTGGCCCTCTTGGGTACTATGTAAATGCATCCATATTGGTCCAACTAGTATACACATATTCACATTTTGTGCACACCATGGTAGCAAGGAAGGAAAATACTAGCACAAGTCTTAATCTTGGCTACCACACAGTAGGCAATCTTATTAAATGTAAGTGATCAGCCACTGCACCTGAAACTTCTTCCAAAAAACTGTATTAATTTAGCCATGTAACCCTCTATTTTCTTTGCTTCATCATCAAGTAGAGTCTTTAACCAAACCAAGGAATTTGGTTTTACATCAATAGTCCACTTATGGACCAAGTTATGGATTTTTTAAGTTGGTTACAAAATTATGACCAAATGAACAGTAACTTAGTCAAATTTGCAATGTCATATCTTTGGCTACATGGCTCAAAATTCAGAAATTCAAACCCCAATTCAACATCTAGATGTGCTCTAGGTGTGTTCAAAATTTCATACCAAGATTCACTCTACACAGGAAGATATAGAACTTTGAATGCGGAGTCAAAATTTTGGTCACTTTATGACCATTTTGCCCATACAAAATTTCGTAAGTGTGAAAATACTTCAGTCACGAAGGGTAAGCCCTCCAAGGCTATCCTATACATGTCCAATACACATAGGAATTACATGCTCTTGCATCTAGCAACTTTATGTGGGCAAAAAAAATTTACAAGTAAGCAGCTTATCATTCACACTTAGGCAGCTTTGCACCACATCACATACATAGCCAAAACATTACTCAAATGTTCACATATGTGTCTCATTTTATATACACAACATATACATGTGTACATGCACTACATAATGGTCTTAACCCAGCTAAATATAGACCCTAAGTTACAGAAGTGCCTGAGACACAATGGGCTCTAGAAACAGGATGCTGGACAACTGTTGCATAACACAATAAGCACCATCACTAAAAATACCAAATGTGCTCCTAAAATCACAAAACTTTCCAGATCATAGCTAGATACATGGAAGTTAAAATACCTAAAATTTTAGATCAGAACTCAAATGACAAGGGTTAGTTTGAATGTGATCTTTCTGCTGGACTTGAAATGGCAGGATTGAGGGGAATAGGTTTCATTGTGAAACTTAGCAGGGGAAACACTTGGTTTCTTAAAGAAATGTGAAACTCATTAAAATCTGCATCCAAAGACACTAAAACACAAAACCACAATACATATATACAAGATATATCAACCAGATGCAGCAGCCATTCACAACCAGCAAACACATGAAATGCGACAACAACATAAACCATAGGTTAGTCCATAAAACATGCAATAAACTTAAGTAAATCACTATGGCAGTCCTCCTCAAGCTAATGCTTGGTCTTAGGAGGATTTTAACACTAGTTAGTACTAACTTTGGGCTCTAAAAACCCTCACTTCACTGCCATGATTGTGCACTTCACACTAGGTCACAAAACCTTCAATAAATGCGCTCCCCTCACTAAGTTTGGTTCATCAAGCTCATGGCTCTCTTCCAAGCTTAGCCCTCGCTCCATGGATGCTTAAAACTATAGCAAACAATCCATGATTTCTTCATCCTAAACATATTGGTCCACATTTTGCCCACCTTTTTTACTATTTATTAAGGCATAGCTGCATCCCCCTGTTAGTGTTGTGCTCAAAAGCCAATCATGAGATGATTGTATTTTTTGCACATTGAGTCATGATATTTTATTAAGGCATTAATCCAACAATTATGTTTGTTGTTTTGTTTCTGCATAACTTAATAAACATAATTGTAACCCTAGAATAATGATATTCTTAAACGTCCCTAGTCTAGTATTATTGTGGAGCGGGTTGCAATAATACATAACGACTAGCAAATGTGGAGACTAATATGAGATATGTAGTCTACATATGGTTACAGGTTGGAAAACTTGTGTACTGGACCGACCCACCATGAGAACACTACATGGATCGTTATATGAGTGTCATAAGTGATTCCACCAATGGCAAGTGTTGGTCCCATTCACCCTTGAAATCCAACACACAGCTCTTGAGCATGTATTCTAATTTTTATATCGCCCTTTCAGTTTGCCTATCAGTTTGAGGGTGATAAGTAGTACTCAAGTGGATTTTGGTACTTAAAGCACTTCAAAATCAAGCTGTAAATCTTGGATCTCTATCAGATACAATGCAATATGGCATTCCATGTAGCCTCACTATCTCTTGGATATACATCTAAGCCAACTTCTCCAGAGAATCTGTGACTTTCATAGGTAATAAGTGGGCACATTTGGTTAGCCTATCCACAATGAGCCAGATTATATCATGCCTTAATCTGGTCATAGGCAACCCAGTCAAAAAATCCATGGTTATGTTGTCCTACTTCCTCACTGGTATGGGTAGAGTCTGTAGGATACCAGCTGGCTTCTAGTGATTTACCTTTACCCTCTGGCATGTGGCACATTTGGAGACATAAGTAATTATGTCTATCCTCATATTTGGCCACTAGAAGTAAGTCTTCAAGTCATTATTCATTTTCTCACTTCCTGGATGGATGTTCAACTTGCTTGTGTGAGCTTCTTCAAGTATTTCATCCCTGAGCTTTGGCCCTTTAGGCACATAGATTCGGTCCTTGAAGTACAGTAATCTTTTCTTGTAGGCAAAGGATTCATACAAGGAACCTTTTTCCTCTCCTGATATCCTTTTCAAAATAGGATTTGTCTTCTGTGCCTTTCTGACCTTTTCAATCCATTCTGATTAGATTGTCAATGTGTAGATTTGGGCTTCCTCCCACTTATACCATTTATGCCATAGGCCTAGTAGACTATTCTGCTCATCATGATCAGCTATGGATCCTCCTTTTAGAAGACTCGTGTACTTCCTACTTAAGGCATTTGCTACTAGATTGCCTTTGCCATCTGTGTACTCTATACTGTAGTCATAGTCCTTGATGTAGTCTAACCATCTTCTTTTCCTCATGTTCAACTTTTTCTAAGTGAACAAGTACTTTAGGCTTTTATGGTTAGTGTAGATCACAAAGGAACTACCCATCAAGTAGTGTGTCCATTGCTTCAAAGCAAAAATCACTGCTGCCAACTCTAGGTCTTGGGTTGAATACTTTTGCTCATGGGGTCTCAACTGCCTTGACCCATAAGCAATGACATTTCTATCTTACATAAGTACACAACCTAACCCAAATCTAGATGCATTTGTATAGATGATGTAGGGCTTGCTTGATCAGGAAAAATCAATACTGTAACTTCAATCAACCTCTTCTTGAGCTCCTAAAAACTATTTTCACATTTCTCAGTCCACTCAAATCTTTGACCCTTTTTCGTCAGATGAGTAAAAACTGAAGCAATCATGGAAAATCTTGGTACAAATCTTTTGTAGTAGCCAGCTAATCCTAGAAAACTTATGATTTGCTTTACAGTCTTTGGACTTTCTCATTCTTGCACTGCCTTGACCTTTTCAGGGTCTGTCTTAAAGCCTTGTGCATTTATAATGTGTCCTAGGAAAGAAACTTCCCTTATCCAGAATTCACACTTGGATAACTTGGCATAAACCTAATGTTCTAACAAAGTCTTTAAGACAATCTTCAAATGATGTTCATGTTCATTTTCATTTGTGGAATACACTAAGATGTCATCAATGAACACAACCATAAATTTGTCCAGATGTGGTCTGAACACCCTGTTCATCAGGTCCATGAAAGTAGCTGGGGCATTTGTCAAACTAAATGGCATGACTGTATATTCATAATGCCTATATCTGGTCCTGAATGCAGTCTTAGGAATGCCCTCTTCCTTTACTCTCAACTGGAAGTATCCAGATCTCAAATTTATCTTGGAAAAGATCTTAGCTCCCTTGAGTTGATCAAGTAGATCCTCAATCCTAAGGAGTGGATAATTGTTCTTCATAGTCACTACATTGAGCTTCCTATAGTCAATGCATAGTCGTAATGATCCAGCCTTGTTTTTCACAAAGAGAACTGGAGCTCCCTATGGTAAAACACTAGGCCTTATGAACCATTTTTCAAAAAGTTCATCAAGTCGTTTCTTGAGCTCATTCATCTCTGTGATAGGTATTCTATAAGGAGGAATGGATATTGGACTAGCTCCTGGTTACAGCTTGATATCAAAGTCAATCTCCCTTAGTGGAGGAATACTTGGCAGGTCTTTAGGAAAGACTTGTGGCAAGTCTCTCACTATAGGTATTTTGTCCACTTCCTTTTTATAGTACAATTAATTAAATGCATAACAATAATCATGCTCAGAAATCATAGGTATCTCATCTAGTACATCCAGGCCCATGCCATGCATTTCATACACTAATTCCTTAGAATTCACTAATGCACGCACTTCACCATTGGGCAATGTGATTTCTCTCTTAGCACAATGAATTCTTATGTTATGCATAGCAAGCCAATTCATACCTAGCACTATATCATACTTAGGAATGTCCAACACTAGCAAATTAGTCATAACCTTAGTCTTTCCTACTACTAGCTCACAATCCTTAGCTAGGTCATTAGTGAAAAGACATTGACTACCTGCTGTTTTCACTAAGGATATCTTAGGCATGATTTCAGTAGGCAATTTCATGGCATCAACAAATTTCGTACCCACTATAGACACAGATGCACCAGTATCAAATAGAACACTAACAGGCATACCATTAAGGTAAATGTTACCTCTTAGTGCTCCTCCCTACTATGATGTCTTTGGCCTTTCCACTTGAAACACTCTACCAACTCTTTACACTGGAGGCCTTTGCATTGGAGGAATTGGTCTCTGATGTCCCTTCCTAGGTGCTACCTCTCTGGGTCCTACTCCAGTAGGTCTCACCGGACCTTGGTCTTCTAACCTTCTTCCTTGCACATGTGGACAATATTTGATCTAATGATACATTGTACCACACCTTAGGTAAGCTAGAGTATCAAAATATCAAGGTTTCTTTCCATGAAAATTCTTGCACTTAAGGCACCTTAGGCCAGAAGACTTCCCATTAACCTTCCCTTACCACCAAGATGGGAACTCTTGGCAATACCCTTGCCATTTGGTGGCTTTTTTTGCTTGCCTCCTACCTGGATCCTTTCCCCTGGTCCACTAGGAAAGCACCTAGTCTCATACTCCTCTTGCTTTGCTAATAAAGCTTTTTTTACTGCTTCATAATAGGTGACTGCTCTAAAAGGTCTTACAGCCTTTTTGATGTCTAACCTTAGGCCTCTGACAAATATTTTGGCCTTTAACTCCTCCGATCCATGATACTGAGGAGCATACCTCACAAACTATTTGAATTTGTGCTCATACTCTAGGACACTGAGGTTGTCTTGCCTTAAAGCATCAAATTTAGCTTGCTTTATATCCTTGATGGCATCACTGATGTACTGCTCCTGAAATAGTTGAGTGAACTCTGGCTAGCTTATCTTAATATCTCTTCCTGGCCTTCTGCCCTTCGAGACAGCATACCTATCTCTGGTGTTTTACCACCATATTTCTACATTGCCTACCAAGTTGTAAGTAGCCAGTGACACCTTCTTGGTGGAGCTGAGTGGCATCCTCTCTAACATCTTTTGTATGACGATTAACCATTCCTTAGCTCTTTTTGCTCCTGCTCTTCCAACAAATTATGTGTAGCAACTTGATTTTTAGGAGTCGCCACCAATCAGTTTACCTAGGTTGATTGGATACCTGTTATGGTCTGCGAGAAATTCTAAGATCGTGAGTCGGTTACACTAAGATTGTCTACTGTTGTGGAACTTCAAGACTTTTCGCTGACATAAGAAGGACAATAGTTAGTATAGTTTGATGCGTGATTTTTATGCATGAAGAGAAAAGTATGCTTGAAAAATCAAAAGAACAACAAAAGAAAAAGCAAGGTTAGTAATAGAATATAATTGATACAGAGAAATAATATATGAGCCACCAGAGTTATAAAGAGAGAAAACATACAATTAAAGCAACAAAAACGGTCAAATGACAAAAGAGTTAGCAACACTAGTGTAGAAACACAAGCCAGTTACAAAAACAATGAAGCGAGTCAACTAAACGGTATGTGTCTTGTTATGGGAGTCCTAATGGATAGATATAGGGCTGCTATATGCATAGGTAGTTTTTGAAAGAAATGTTGTAGGTTGGTTCTCGAATCTCTCTTGCTAAGTCCTATCGGACTAGAAAAGGCCCAATTCCTCACCCATAAGGGTTATGTGAGGAAGGATTAATTCGAGTCGTAGTTTTCATGGTCCCATGGGGTGACTATCTTCACACTCGGGCAACACTACTTACTACTATGGATTAGAGAAAGCACGAAGACTATTGTCTCACACGACTAGCCTACACTGGGTGTTTTGCAAAATTTGGTTGGAGTGAGCTTGGGTATTGAGCTCATTATGCATGCTGAGGTGTATGCGTGTCAGAACCTTAAAGAATACAACACATCAAATCAGTATGTCAAGAAACAATCAAGAAAGAAAAAGAAGAACCCGAAACCCTTTTTATGGCCAGACTCGTCCCCAGTGGAGTCGCCAAGCTGTAGCAACGTGATTTTTAGGAGTCGCCACCAATCAGTTTACCTAGGTCGATTGGATACCTGTTATGGTCTGCGAGAGATTCTAAGATTGTGAGTCAGTTATGCTAAAATAACCTTATTAAAGCGCCCGAAAATTGGTACCATAGGGTTCAATTTTATCCTTTCCTAAATCTTTACTTCTTAACCTAATCTTTGATTGAAAATAATTTTAATGAATTTTATTTAATTTAATTTTTAATTGATTTAATTCCAAACCGTGAATCTTATCAGACCAACCGGATATGGAATCCTAAATGTCCTTGAAATCTCAGAACTTTATCAAATCCACCAAGAATTTAAAAGGAACATCTTGTTCTAGCCCGTGAGTCTTATCAGACAAATCGGATTCGAACGAATGATCGTCTCGAGATTTTGTCAAATCACCAAGAACAAACTTTTGACAGTCTACTAAATATCTTGTAATTTTCCTTAATTTAATCTCTTTCTAATCTCTAAGAATTTAAATTACCTAGCATAACAAATAATTCTTTTGTGTGTTATCAAATTTTAAGATGCATTATGTAAATCAAAATAAAAATAAGATGAAACTATTCTAAGAAAACTTAAAAGGAAATAAAAGAGAAACAAAGAGATAAAATAAAAATAAATAAATAAATAAATATCCTAAGTTACATCCTTATGTGAATTTAATGGTTAAATCTAATACATGGCTAAACAAACAAAGAAAGAAAGAGACAAAAGGAAAACAAAGAAACAAACTTGCTGTCGGTGACTGATCTGCAATAAGAAGAAAATTTAGTGGCTTATAGGAACGGAGTAGAAAGTTGGAGGACTAAATAAGGGTTATACCAGAAAGAGATGAAGGACTGGGTCAGATCCGGACGGAAACGGGTCGGGGGTCCGAAACGGATTTGTCAATTTCTCCTTTCTCCGGCTACGGAGGAACGAGCGACTACCTGGGATTTGCTCAGCGGGGGCGCGGCAACCTGCAAGAGGGGTGAACGGCGAAGGGCGGCGAGGGGCTATGGCTGAGGGGGAGGAGACGCGCTTCGGCCTTCCTCGTTCCCTCTCTGATTTGTGCCGCCGGCAGTGGGGCGACGTTTGGGATGGTGGTGCGGCGCGTAACGGAGCACTGGTGGCTACGACGAGGGCTGGCGGTGTGTGGTTGGAGGCTTGAGGTTTGGAGACCAGCGTCGACAGAGAAGCAGCAGTGATCGGCTGTTTGGGAGGTTTCAGAATTGAAGGGCAGGGTAGCGAAAAATTAGGGGGCTAAAGTGCAGTTTTCTTTTTTTCTGGCTGGGAGCTTATGGTAACGAAAATTCTCCTCCCTTTTCATCAATTAATGGCCCATACTTATACTAAGAGAGGCTAGGCGAGATTAGCTAGGTTTTGCAGAGTTTAAACTTGATCGAAATTCAATTTGAGGAGATTAGGATATAATCTGATAAAATGCCAGTTTAAGTGCAACAAAACTCTCCAGCTGACTATTCTGCCCTAATTCTGTGCGAATTCCAATTTGACCCAAAACTTCTAGGATTTGTCAGATTAGCCCAAAACTTTTCAAAAATAATCAGATTTTTCCCTAGAATTTCATAAAATCGCCAGATTTAGCTGAAACTCTCTAAAATTGACAGATTTGCCACAAACTTTCCAATTTTGCCTAAAACTTTCTAAGAAACCTCGGCTTCCACCCAAACTTTTTTCCTTTTGCCTAAATTGACCCTGCAAAAACCTTTAGGACTTCAAATTAGTACCTAAACTAAATTAATTCCTATTCCTACCCTAGATAAACACTTTAAACTCCAAAAAAATCAACAACACCTAAAAAGGCCAAACTGCCCCTGTAAAACCAAAAATGCTCCTAAACTAATTTTTTTCTAACCTAGAACTTAAGCAAAAGTCAGTGCCCGGACAAAATTGGGTGTCAACATTATGGAGGCCTTACTTCTTGGAATCTCACCAGCAATCTAACCTCATCTAGGCCTTCTAGATCCTCTACTCTCTATCTCTTAGATCTATGAGACTTCTCAGCATGGTGATGCTCTCTATGCCTTCTCCTGCCTTTTTTCTCATAATCTTCCTCAATCTCATTCCTAGTGGAGGAATGGTCATAGACTAAGGGATTGGTCCTAGACACCTGACCAATCTCAGATCTTACTTTTCTACCTCTCAGATTTCTTCTATCCTCATCTTACATCTTATCAATTTCATCATTTCTGTTTCCTGTTCTTTTAGAAGGAATATGTTCAGATGTGTTCCTAGCTTCCTCTTCTAGTTGCTGCTGTGGATCCTGAACTGCTTCTACCTGTGCTACTAGGACTTCTTGATGTTGTGCTTGAATCAGCCTTACTAAGTTTTTATTGATTAGAGCTAAGTTCCTTTAAAGCTTTAACCAAACCTATGGCACTTCAGGGTTTAGTGTCCCCTGTTGGCCTTGATTCCTTCTATTCTGTCCATTTCTTTGTTGCCCAAATTCAGTAGGAGGCCTTCGGGGTGGTTCCCCTCTCCTTGTTGCAAACATGTTTACTTCCTGTATTGATGATTCATCATAGAGCACATATAAAGATCATAGGTATTTTAATGATACTTAACACTAGCAGCTGATCACACTGAGTTCATCTATGTAGCTAGCATGCAATGCAATTACATTCTATTTACATGTGTAAACCATGCTTTGATATGTAGTCCAATTATAGTGTCAAAATTGTGCATTTAAAACTCTTAGGATTGGTATGTTTTGTAGGTCATCAGAAAAACACCCTTAGTGTGCATACCCAAGTGGCCCTTTTAGGCACTATGTAAATGCTTGCATATTGGTCCAAACATTACAAACACATTTAGATTTTGTGCACACCATCACAGCAAGGAAGGAAAGCACTAGCACAAGTCTTAATCTTAGCTACCACACATTAGGCAATCTTATTAAGTGTAAGTGACTAGCCACTGCACCTGAAACTTCCTTTAAAAAACTGTATTAATCTAGCCATGTAAACCCCTATTTTCATTGATTCATTATCAATTAGAGTCTTTAAGCAAACCAAGGAATTTGGTTTTACATCAATAGCCCACCTATGGACCAAGTTATGGATTTTTTAAGTTGGTTACAAAATTCTGACCAAATGAACAGTAACTTAGCCAACTTTTCAACATCATATCTTTGGGTGCAAGGCTCCAAATACAGAAATTCAAAATCCCAATTTAACCTCTTGATGTGCTCTAGGTGTGGTCAGAATTTCATACCAAGATTCATTCTACACAGGGAGATATAAAAGTATGAGTACATAGTCAAAATTTTGGTCACTTTATGACCATTTTGCCCATACAAAATTTCATAAGTGTGCAAACACTTCATTCACAAGGAGTAAGCCTTCCAAGGCTATCCTCTACATGTCCAATACACATAAGAATTACATGCTCTTGCATCTAGCAACTTTATGTGGCCAAAACAGAATTTACAAGTAAGTATCTTTTCATTCACCCTTAGGCAGCTTTGCACCACATCATATACATAGCCAAAACATTGCTCAAATGTTCAAATACTTGTCTCATGTTACATATACTACTTGTACATGCATAAATGTACTACATAATGGTCTTAACTCAGCTAAATACACCTCCTAGTTTATAGGAGTGCTTGAGACACAATGGACTCCAGAAACAGGATGCTGGACAGCTGCTCATAACACAATAAGAACCATCACTAAAAATACCAAATGTGCTCCTAAAATCACCAAAATTTCCAAATCACAACTAGACATATGGAAGTTTAGTTACCTGAAATTCATATCAAAATTCAAACTAAAATGGTCAGTTTGAATGTGATTTTTTTGCTGGACCTGAAATGGAAGAATTGAGGGGAGTAAGTTTCATTGTGAAATTTAGTAAGGGAAACACTTGGTTTCTTAAGGAAATTTGACCCTCATTAAAACCTGAAATGAAAGACACTAAAACACAAAACCACAATGCATATATACAAGATATAGCAACCAAATACAGTAGCCATTCACAACTAGCAAACACATGAAATGCGGCAGCAACATAAACCATAAGTTAGTCCATAAAACATGTAGTAAACTTAAGTAAATCACTATGGTAGTGCTCCTCAAGCTAATGCTTGGTCTTAGGAGGATTTTAACACTAATTAGTACTAACTTTGGGCTCTAGAAACCCTCACTTCATTTCAATTATTGTGCACTTCATACTAGGTCACAAAACCTTCAATAAGTGTACTCCCCTCACTAAGCTTGGTTTATCAAGCTCATGGCTCTCTTCCAAGCTTAGCCATAGCTCCATGGATGCTTGAAAATACAGTAAACAATCCATGAGAGCAAGAGAACCCTTACCAAGATGAGTAGGCCGAATTTGAAGCTTGATCCTTGAAGCATTCAACAAATAGCTCTAGTTTGCTTCCAATTGCTTCCTTTTGCCTTCAATTTCAATCTTGGAGGTATGGTGGATATGCAGGAGGGTGGTGGCTGGTTGGGTCGAATATGAGAGAAGAAAAATTGAGTTTGGCCTCTTAAATTAGCTTTAGGACACTAAACATCCTTATGAGCTTTAATAATGCTTTATGTCATTTTCTTTGCCCATAAGCATGATTTCTTTGTCCTAAACTTATTGGTCCACATTTTTCCCACCTTTTTGACTATTTATCAAGCCATAGCTGCCTCCCTCATGGTGGGATAACCCAACAATTCCACCCTTTAACTTAAGTCAAAAGCTTGAACACTTTAACGTTTACACTAAGACATTTAGGTCCTTAATGCCTTTAGTGTTTTCTTTGTCGAAACTTGTCTTCCATGTGTAATTTGGTCCTCTAATAGCACTTTCATACCATTTATATCCTTCCCATAACTCCCCAAGGTTCTTTCTTGAGAGTTTTGCATTTAAGTACCCAAATTTCCAAAACCTTACAAAAAGGTCCAACGTTTACTTGAAAAACAAGCAATCCTTAAGGCTTTTCTTGGGGGCCAAGTTACCAACTTAAAACACTTTTAAGGATTTATTCATTACACTTTTTACCCCTCATACTTCAATCACTATGAAGAGAATTACACAATATATTAATTTTTTTTACCATTATGCCACACCTGTAATTCTCCCATTTTTGTGAAGTTGTAACAAGTTGTGAATGTTTTCGCTGCAAACTAGTTGTGAATAATTTCATTTCATCCTAAAAAAGTTGTGAATGTTTCTATTCCAAACTAGTCATGAATGTTTCCATTACATTCTAATCATTCACAACTAGTTTAGAATGAAATGGAAACATCCACAACTTGTTTCGAATGAAATGAAAACATTCACAACATGTTCAGATTGAAGTGGAAACATTTACAACTTGTTTAGAATGAAAACTTTCATAACTAATTTAACATGAAATGAATACATTCGCAACTCACTTAAAATGAAACGGAAACATGCACAACTTGTTTAGAATCAAATAGAAACATTCACACCTAGTTTTGAGTGAAATGGAAACATTCACAACTAGTTTGGAATAAAATGGAAACGTTCACAATTAGTTTGGAATGTTTTCATTCTATTCCAAACAAGTTGTGAATGTTTCCATCTCATTCCAAATAAGTTATGAATGTTTCCATTCCAAATTAGTTGTGAATGTTTCCATTTCACTCTAAATATGTTGTGAAATTTTTCATTTCTTTCTAAACATGTTGTGAATGTTTACATTTCATTACAAACAAGTTGTGAATGTTTCCAATTCGAACAAGTTGTGAATGTTTCCATTTCATTCTAAACCATTTCGTTCTAAATAAGTTGTGAATGTTTCCATTTCACTCTAAACTAGTTGTGAAAGTTTCCATTCCAAATTAGTTGTGATTGTTTCCATTTCAATCTAAGTTGTGAATGTTTTCATTTCAATCCAAGTTGTGAATGTTTCCTTTTCATTCTAAATACGTTGCGAATGTTTCCATTCCAAACAAGTTGTCAATGTTTCCATTTCACTCAAAACTAGTTGAGAATGATTTCATTCCAAACAAATTGTGAATGTTTCCATTTCATTCCAAATAAGAGCTAAATATTTTTTATTCCAAACAAGTTGTAAATGCTTCTATGTCATTCTAACCAAGTTGTGATTGTTTCATTTTCTCTCTAAACTAGTTGTGAATGTTTCCATCCGTAACATGTTGTGGACATTTCCATTTCATTTTAAACAAGTTGTGAATGCCTCAAATCCAAACTAGTTGTGAAGGTTTCCATTTCATTCTAAAAAGGTTGTGAATGTTTCCAATTCCAAACAAGTTGTCAACATTTCCATTTCATTCTAAATAAGTTGTGAATGTTTCCATTTCATTCTAAACTATTTGTGAATGTTTCCATGCCAAACAACTTGTGAATCTTTCCATTTTATTTTAGACAGGTTGTGAATGTTTCCTTTCCATTTTAAACAAGTTGTTTCAATTCCAAATAAGTTGTGAATGTTTTCATTTCACTATAAACAACTTGTGAATGTTTCCATTCCAAATAAGTTATGAAAGTTTACATTTCATTCTAGACAATATGTGAATGTTTCCATTTAATTCTAAATAGGTTGTGAATGTTTTCATTTCATTCTTAACGTTTTGTGATTGTCTCCATTTGATTCTAAGAAAGTTGTGAAGGTTTCCATTTCAAATAAGTTAGAATGTTTTCATTTCATTCTAAATAAGTTGTCAATGTTTCCATCTCGTTATAAACAAAGTAGTGAATGTTTCCATTTCATTCTACACTTAGTGTGAATGTTTCCACTTCATTCTAATCAAGTTGTGACATGTTTCCATTCCAAAAAAGTTGTGAATGTTTTTGTTTCTTTGTAAAAAAGTTGTTAACGTTTCCATTTCAATGAAATCATTCACAAGTTGTTTGGAATGAAATGGAAACATTCAAAACTATTTTCAAATGGAAACATTCACAACTTGTCTAGAATGAAATGGAAACATTCACAACTAGCTTGAAATGGAAACAATCACATCTTATTAAGAATAGAATGGAAACATTCACAACATGATTGGAATGAAATGGAAACGTTCACAACTAGTTTGGAATGGAAACATTCACAAATTGTCTAGAATGAAGTGGAAACATTTACAGCTAGTTTCAAATGAAAATCTTTACTACTTTTTAAAATGAAATGGAAAATCACAACTAGTTTGGAATGGAAACATTCACAAATAGTTTGAATGAATAGGAAATATTCACAAGTTCTTTGGAACAAAATGGAAACATTCACAACTAGTTTAGAATGAAGTAAAAGCATTTAGAACTTATTTGGAATGGAAACATTCACAACCAGTTCAGAATGAAATGCAAACATTTACAACTAGTTTGGAATGGAAACATTCACAACTTGTTTAGAATGAAATGGAAACATTTACAATTAGTTTAAAATAGAAACATTCATAACTTGTGTAGGATGAAATGAAAACATTCACAACTTGTTTAGAATGGAAAAATTCACAACTAATTTAGAATGACATGGAAGCTTCCACAATGCCTTTAGAATGATATGGAAACTTTCACAACTAGTTTCAAATGAAATGGAAACAATTAGAAATAGTTTGGAATAGAAATAATCACAACCTGTTTAGAATGAAATGGAAACATTCACAACTAGTTTGGAATAGAAAAATTCAAAACATATTTGGAATGAAATGGAAACATTCACAACTAATTTAGAATGGAAACATTCACAATTTGTTTAGAATGAAATGGAAACATTAACAACTTGTTTAGAATGAAATAAAAACATTCAAAACTAATTTAGAAAGAAATTGAAACATTCACAACTTGTTTGGAATTGAAATATTCACAACCTGTTTAGAATGAAATGGAAAAATTTACAACTTGTTTGGAATGGAAACATCCACAGCCAATTTAGAATGAAAAGGAAACATTCATAAAATGTTTGGAATAAAATAGAAACATTCACAGCTTGTTTAGAATGGAAACATTCATAACTTATTTAGAATGAAATGGAAACATTCACAACTAGTTTTGAATGGAAACATTCACAGCTAGTTTTGAATGAAAATATTCACAGCTAGTTTAGGATGAAAAGGAAACATTCACAATATAGTTGGAATGTAAACATTCACATTTTAAACATGTTGTGAATCTTTCCATTTTCTTATAAACAAGTTGTAAACATTTCTATTCCATTCCAAATAAGTTGTGAATGTTTCCATTTCATTCTATACAAGTTCTGAATGTTTCCATTCCAAACTAGTTGTGAATGTTTCCACTCAGAATAAGTTGAGAAAGTTTCCAATTCATTCTAAACTAGTTGTGAACGTTTCCATTTGATTCTAAGCAAGTTTAGAATGTTTTCATTCAAGTTTCTATTATAAATAAGTTGTAAATGATTCTATTTCATTCTAAACAAGTTATGAATGTTTCCATTTCATTCTAAATAAGTTATGAATGTTTTCATTTCATTCTGAACAAGTTATGAATATTTTCGTTCAAAACTTGTGGTGAATGTTTCCATTTTACTCGAAACTGGTTTTGAATGTTTCCATTTCATTCTAAACTACTTATGAATGTTTCCATTTCATTCTAAACAAGTTGTGAATATTCCCATTCCAAACAAGTTGCAAACGTTACCATTTCATTCTAGATAAGTTGTGAATGTTTTCAATTCATTCTAAATAGGCTGTGAATATTTCCAATTCATTCTAAACTAGTTGTGAATATTTTCATTTTATTCTAAATAAGTCATGAATGTTTTGATTCCAAACAAGTTGTGAATGTTTCCATTTCACTCCAAAGAAGTTATAAATGTTTCCATTTCGAAGAAGTTGTGAATGTTTCCTTTTCATTACAAAAAAGTTGTGAATGCTTCCATTCCATACAAGTTGTGAATGCTTCCTTTTCATTCTAAACTACTTGTGAATGTTTTCATTTAATTCTAAATATGTTGTGAATGTTTCCATTTCTTTCTAAATTACTTATGACTATTTCCATTTCAATCTAAACAAGTTATGAATGTTTCCATTCCGAACAAGTTGTGAATATTTTCTTTTCATTCCAAACAAGTTGTGAATGTTTCCATTTCATTCCAAACAAGTTCTGAATGATTTCATTTCATTCTAAACTGGTTGTGAATCTTTTCATTTCATTCTAAACTAGTTTTGAATGCTTCCATTTCAATCTAAATATGTTGTGAATGTTTCCATTCCAAACTAGTTATGAATGTTTCCATTCCAAACAAGTTGTGAATGTTTCCATTTCATTCCAAACAAGTTGTGAATGTTTCCATTTCATTCCAAACAAGTTGTGAATGTTTCCATTTCATTCCAAACAAGTTGTGAATGTTTCCATTTTCATTCCAAAATTAGTTGTGAATGTTTCCATTTCATTCCAAACAAGTTGTGAATGTTTCCATGAAATGAAAGTTGTGAATTTGGAATTTTTTTCCAAAAAAGTTGTGAATGTTTCCATTTCATTCCAAACAAGTTGTGAATGTTTCCATTTCATTCCAAACAAGTTGTGAATGTTTCCATTCCATTCCAAACAAGTTGTGAATGTTTCCATTTCATTCCAAACTAGTTGTGAATGTTTCCATTTCATTCCAAACTAGTTGTGAATGTTTCCATTTCATTCCAAAACTAGTTGTGAATGTTTCCATTTCATTCCAAACAAGTTGTGAATGTTTCCATTTCATTCCAAACAAGTTGTGAATGTTTCCATTTCATTCCAAACTAGTTGTGAATATTTCCATTTCATTCCAAACTAGTTGTGAATGTTTTCATTCCAAACTAGTTGTGAATGTTTCCATTTCATTCCAAACAAGTTGTGAATGTTTCCATTTCATTCCAAACAAGTTGTGAATGTTTCCATTTCATTCCAAACAAGTTGTGAATGTTTCCATTTCATTCCAAACTAGTTGTGAATGTTTCCATTTCATTCCAAACTAGTTGTGAATGTTTCCATTTCATTCCAAACTAGTTGTGAATGTTTCCATTTCATTCCAAACAAGTTGTGAATGTTTCCATTTCATTCCAAACAAGTTGTGAATGTTTCCATTTCATTCAAAAAACAAGTTGTGAATGTTTCCATTTCATTCCAAACAAGTTGTGAATGTTTCCATTTCATTCCAAACTAGTTGTGAATGTTTCCATTTCATTCCAAACAAGTTGTGAATGTTTCCATTTCATTCCAAACAAGTTGTGAATGTTTCCATTTCATTCCAAACAAGTTGTGAATGTTTCCATTTCATTCCAAACAAGTTGTGAATGTTTCCATTTCATTCCAAACAAGTTGTGAATGTTTCCATTTCATTCCAAACAAGTTGTGAATGTTTCCATTTCATTCCAAACTAGTTGTGAATGTTTCCATTTCATTCCAAACTAGTTGTGAATGTTTCCATTTCATTCCAAAGTAGTTGTGAATGTTTCCATTTCATTCCAAACTAGTTGTGAATGTTTCCATTTCATTCCAAACAAGTTGTGAATGTTTCCATTTCATTCCAAACAAGTTGTGAATGTTTCCATTTCATTCCAAACAAGTTGTGAATGTTTCCATTTCATTCCAAACTAGTTGTGAATGTTTCCATTTCATTCCAAACTAGTTGTGAATGTTTCCATTTCATTCCAAACAAGTTGTGAATGTTTCCATTTCATTCCAAACAAGTTGTGAATGTTTCCATTTCATTCCAAACTAGTTGTGAATGTTTCCATTTCATTCCAAACAAGTTGTGAATGTTTCCATTTCATTCCAAACAAGTTGTGAATGTTTCCATTTCATTCCAAACAAGTTGTGAATGTTTCCATTTCATTCCAAACAAGTTGTGAATGTTTCCATTTCATTCCAAACAAGTTGTGAATGTTTCCATTTCATTCCAAACAAGTTGTGAATGTTTCCATTTCATTCCAAACTAGTTGTGAATGTTTCCATTTCATTCCAAACAAGTTGTGAATGTTTCCATTTCATTCCAAACAAGTTGTGAATGTTTCCATTTCATTCCAAACAAGTTGTGAATGTTTCCATTTCATTCCAAACTAGTTGTGAATGTTTCCATTTCATTCCAAACAAGTTGTGAATGTTTCCATTTCATTCCAAACAAGTTGTGAATGTTTCCATTTCATTCCAAACTAGTTGTGAATGTTTCCATTTCATTCCAAACAAGTTGTGAATGTTTCCATTTCATTCTAAGAAAGTTGTGAATGTTTCCATTTCATTCCAAACAAGTTGTGAATGTTTCCATTTCATTCCAAACTAGTTGTGAATGTTTCCATTTCATTCCAAACTAGTTGTGAATGTTTCCTTTTCATTCCAAACAAGTTGTGAATGTTTCCATTTCATTCCAAACAAGTTGTGAATGTTTCCATTTCATTCCAAACAAGTTGTGAATGTTTCCATTTCATTCCAAACAAGTTGTGAATGTTTCCATTTCATTCCAAATAAGTTGTGAATGTTTCCATTTCATTCTAAACAAGTTGTGAATGTTTCCATTTCATTCCAAACTAGTTGTGAATGTTTCCATTTCATTCCAAACAAGTTGTGAATGTTTCCATTTCATTTCAAAATAGTTGTGAATGTTTCCATTTCATTCCAAACAAGTTGTGAATGTTTCCAATTCATACAAAAGTTGTGAATGTTTCCATTTCATTCCAAACAAGTTGTGAATGTTTCCATTTCATTTCCAAACAAGTTGTGAATGTTTCCATTTCATTCAAAACAAGTTGTGAATGTTTCCATTTCATTCCAAACAAGTTGTGAATGTTTCCATTCCAAACAAGTTGTGAATGTTGTGATTCCAAACAAGTTTGAATGTTTCCATTTTCCAAACTAGTTGTGAATGTTTCCATTTCATTCCAAACAAGTTGTGAATGTTTCCATTTCATTCCAAACAAGTTGTGAATGTTTCCATTTCATTCCAAACAAGTTGTGAATGTTTCCATTTCATTCCAAACAAGTTGTGAATGTTTCCATTTCATTCCAAACTAGTTGTGAATGTTTCCATTTCATTATAAACAAGTTGTGAATGTTTCCATTTCATTCTAAACAAGTTGTGAATGTTTCCATTTCATTCCAAACAAGTTGTGAATGTTTCCATTTCATTCCAAACAAGTTGTGAATGTTTCCATTTCATTCCAAACAAGTTGTGAATGTTTCCATTTCATTCCAAACAAGTTGTGAATGTTTCCATTTCATTCCAAACAAGTTGTGAATGTTTCCATTTCATTCTAAACAAGTTGTGAATGTTTCCATTTCATTCCAAACAAGTTGTGAATGTTTCCATTTCATTTCAAACAAGTTGTGAATGTTTCCATTTCATTCAAACAAGTTGTGAATGTTTCCATTTCATTCCAAACAAGTTGTGAATGTTTCCATTTCATTCCAAACAAGTTGTGAATGTTTCCATTTCATTCCAAACTAGTTGTGAATGTTTCCATTTCATTCCAAACAAGTTGTGAATGTTTCCATTTCATTCCAAACAAGTTGTGAATGTTTCCATTTCATTCCAAACTAGTTGTGAATGTTTCTATTCATTCCAAACTAGTTGTGAATGTTTCCATTTCATTCCAAACAAGTTGTGAATGTTTCCATTTCATTCCAAACTAGTTGTGAATGTTTCCATTTCATTCCAAACTAGTTGTGAATGTTTCCATTTCATTCCAAACAAGTTGTGAATGTTTCCATTTCATTCCAAACTAGTTGTGAATGTTTCCATTCAGTTGTGAATGTTTCCATTTCATTCCAAACAAGTTGTGAATGTTTCCATTTCATTCCAAACAAGTTGTGAATGTTTCCATTTCATTCCAAACTAGTTGTGAATGTTTCCATTTCATTCTAAACAAGTTGTGAATGTTTCCATTTCATTCTAAACAAGTTGTGAATGTTTCCATTTCAAACAAGTTGTGAAACAAACAAGTTGTGAATGTTTCCATTTCATTCCAAACAAGTTGTGAATGTTTCCATTTCATTCCAAACAAGTTGTGAATGTTTCCATTTCATTCCAAACAAGTTGTGAATGTTTCCATTTCATTCTAAACAAGTTGTGAATGTTTCCATTTCATTCCAAACAAGTTGTGAATGTTTCCATTTCATTCTAAACAAGTTGTGAATGTTTCCATTTCATTCCAAACAAGTTGTGAATGTTTCCATTTCATTCCAAACAAGTTGTGAATGTTTCCATTTCATTCTAAACTAGTTGTGAATGTTTCCATTTCATTCCAAACAAGTTGTGAATGTTTCCATTTCATTCCAAACAAGTTGTGAATGTTTCCATTTCATTCCAAACAAGTTGTGAATGTTTCCATTTCATTCCAAACAAGTTGTGAATATTTCCATTTCATTCAAAACTAGTTGTGAATGTTTCCATTTTATTCCAAACAAGTTGTGAATGTTTCCATTTCATTCCAAACAAGTTGTGAATGTTTCCATTTCATTCCAAAGTTGTGAATGTTTCCATTTCATTTCAAACAAGTTGTGAATGTTTCCATTTCATTCCAAACTAGTTGTGAATGTTTCCATTTCATTCCAAACAAGTTGTGAATGTTTCCATTTCATTCCAAACTAGTTGTGAATGTTTCCATTTCATTCCAAACTAGTTGTGAATGTTTCCATTTCATTCCAAACAAGTTGTGAATGTTTCCATTTCATTATAAACTAGTTGTGAATGTTTCCATTTCATTCCAAACTAGTTGTGAATGTTTCCATTTCATTCTAAACTAGTTGTGAATGTTTCCATTTCATTCCAAACAAGTTGTGAATGTTTCCATTTCATTCTAAACAAGTTGTGAATGTTTCCATTCTCAAACAAGTTGTGAATGTTTCCATTTCATTCCAAACTAGTTGTGAATGTTTCCATTTCATTCCAAACTAGTTGTGAATGTTTCCATTTCATTCCAAACTAGTTGTGAATGTTTCCTTTTCATTCCAAACAAGTTGTGAATGTTTCCATTTCATTCCAAACAAGTTGTGAATGTTTCCATTTCATTCGAAACTAGTTGTGAATGTTTCCATTTCATTCCAAACAAGTTGTGAATGTTTCCATTTCAAACAAAAGTTGTGAATGTTTCCATTTCATTCCAAACTAGTTGTGAATGTTTCCATTTCATTTCAAAGAAAGTTGTGAATGTTTCCATTTCATTCCAAACAAGTTGTGAATGTTTCCGTTTCATTTCAAATAAGTTGTGAATGTTTCCATTTCATTCCAAACTAGTTGTGAATGTTTCCATTTCATTCCAAACAAGTTGTGAATGTTTCCATTTCATTCAAAAACAAGTTGTGAATGTTTCCATTTCATTCCAAACAAGTTGTGAATGTTTCCATTTCATTCCAAACAAGTTGTGAATGTTTCCATTTCATTCCAAACTAGTTGTGAATGTTTCCATTTCATTCCAAACAAGTTGTGAATGTTTCCATTTCATTCCAAACAAGTTGTGAATGTTTCCATTTCATTCTAAACTAGTTGTGAATGTTTCCATTTCATTCCAAACTAGTTGTGAATGTTTCCATTTCATTCCAAACAAGTTGTGAATGTTTCCATTTCATTCCAAAATAGTTGTGAATGTTTCCATTTCATTCCAAACAAGTTGTGAATGTTTCCATTTCATTCCAAACAAGTTGTGAATGTTTCCATTTCATTCCAAACAAGTTGTGAATGTTTCCATTTCATTCCAAACTAGTTGTGAATGTTGTCATTCATTCCAAACAAGTTGTGAATGTTTCCATTTCATTGCAAACAAGTTGTGAATGTTTTCGTTTCATTCTAAACAAGTTGTGAATGTTTCCATTTCATTCCAAACTAGTTGTGATTGTTTCCATTACATTCCAAACAAGTTGTGAATGTTTCCATTTCATTCCAAACTAGTTGTGAATGTTTCCATTTCATTCCAAACAAGTTGTGAATGTTTCCATTTCATTCCAAACAAGTTGTGAATGTTTCCATTTCATTCCAAACAAGTTGTGAATGTTTCCATTTCATTCCAAACAAGTTGTGAAATTCCATTTCATTCCAAACAGTTTGAATAAACTAGTTGTGAATGTTTCCATTTCATTCTAAACAAGTTGTGAATGTTTCCATTTCATTCTAATCAAGTTGAGAATGTTTCCATTCCGAACAAGTTGTGGTTATTTTGATTTCATCCTAAACTAGTTGTGAATGATTTTATTTCGTACTAAACTAGTTGTGAATGTTTTCATTTCCTTCTAAAAACGTTGTAAATGTTTCCATTCCAAATAGGTTGTGAATGTTTCCATTTCATTCCAAACAAGTTGTGATTGTTTTCATTTAATTCTAAACAAGTTGTGAATGTTACCAATTTATTCTAAACTAATTGTGAATATTTCCATTTCATTCTACAGAAGTTGTGAATGTTTCCATTCCAAACAAGTTGTGAATGTTTTCATTTTATTCCTAAGAAGTAACCAATGCTTCTATTCCAAACAAGTTGTGAATGTCTCTATTTCATTCAAAGTAAGCTGTGAATGTTTTAATTTCATTCTAAAGAAGTTGTGAATCTTTCCATTTCTTTCTAATCTAGTTGTGAATGTTTCTATTCTATTCTAAACAAGTTGTAAATGTTTGTATTCCACACAAGTTCTGAATATTTCCATTTTATTCTAAACAAGTTGTGAATGTTTTCATTTCATTCTAAGCAAGTTGTGAATGTTTCCATTTCATTCTAAACTAGTTGTGAAGGTTTCCATTTCATTCTATACAAGTTGGGAATATTTCTATTTTATTCTAAACAACATGTGAGTGTTTCCATTCCAAACAAGTTGTAAGTCTTTCCATTTCATTCTAAACAAGTTGTGAATGTTTCCATTTCATTTTAAATTGTGAATGTTTCCATTTCAAACTAGTTGTAAATGTTTCTATTTCATTGTAAACTTGTTGTGAATGTTTCCATGTCATTCTAAACCAGTTGGGATTGATTCGATTTGAAGCTAGGTGTGACTGTTTCCATTTCACTCTAAACAAGTTGTGTATGTTTCCATTCCATTCTAAACTAGTTGTGACTGTTTCCCTTCAATCATGTTCTCAATATTTTCATTCATTCAAAGCAAGTTGTGAATATTTTTATTCCAAAAAAGTTGTGAAAGTTTCCATTTCATTCTAAACAAGTGGTGAATGTTTCCATTTTGTTCTAAACTCGTTCTGAATGTTTCCATTTCTTTCTAAACAAGTTGTGAAGGTTTCCATTGTATTCCAACCAAGCTAGGAATGTTTCCATTCCAAACAGTTTATGAATGTTTCCATTTCATTCTAAACTAATTATGAATGCTTCCATTCCAAGCATGTTGTTAATGTTCCCATTTTGTTCTAAACTAGCAGTGAATGTTTCCATTCCAAACTAATTGTGAATGTTTCCATTTTGTTCAAAACATGTTGTGAATGTTTTCATTTCATTCTAATCAAGTTATGAATATTTTCAATTTAGTGTAAACAAGTTATGAATGTTTCCACTTGATTGTAAACAACTTATGAATGTATTAGTTTCATTCTAAACAAGTTATGATTGTTTTCATTCCAAACAAGTTGTGGATGTTTCCACTTCATTCTAAGCTAGTTGTTAATGTTTCCATTCCAAACTAGTTAGGAATGTTTCCACTTTATTCTAAACAAGTTGTGAATGTTTCCATTTCATTCCAAACAATTTGTGTTTTTTTTCCATTTTTTTCAAAACTAGTTGTGAATGTTTCCATTTCATTCTAAAGAAGTTGTGAATGTTTATATTCCAAATAAGTTGTGAATGCGCCCACTTCAATCTAAACTAGTTGCGACATTTCATTCCATTCTAAACAAGTTGTGAATGTTTCCAATTCATTCTAAACTATTACTTAATGTTTCCATTCTTTACTAGTTGTAAATGTTTCCATTTCATTCTAAACTAGTTGTCAATGTTTCCATTTCACTTTAAACTAGTTGGGAATGCTTTCATTCCAAACAAGTTGTTAATGTTTTGATTTCATTCTAAAATGGTAGTGAATGTTTCCTTACCAAGCTAGTTGTGAATGTTTCCATTTTAGTCTAAACAAGTTGTGACTGTTTCCATTTCATTCTAAACAAGTTATGAATGTTTCCATTTCATTCTAAACTAGTTGTGAGAGTTTCCAGTTCATTCTAGACAAGTTTTAAATGTTTCTATTTCATTCTGAAGAAGTTTTGAACATTTCTATTTTGAACAAGTTGTGAAAATTTCCATTTCATTCTAAACTAGTTGTGACATTTTCAATTTCATTCTAAACTAGTTGTGACAGTTTCAATTTCATTCTAAACTAGTTGTGATAGTTTCCTTTCCAAACAAGTTGTGAATGTTTCCATTTCATTCTAAACTGGTTTTGAATGTTTCCATTTCAAAAAAGTTGTGATTGTTTCCATTTCTGTTGAAACAAGTTATGAGTCTTTCCATTTCATTCCAAACCTGTTGTGAATGCTTCCATATCTTTCTAAACTAGTAGTTGGTATTTCTATTTCAAACTAGCTATGAATATTTGCTTTTTCTTCTATGCTAGATGTGAATGTTTCAATTTCATTCTAAAGAAGTTGTGAATCTTTCCATTTAATTCTAAACAAGTTGTTAATGTTTCCCTTCTAAACAAGTTGTGAATGTTTCCATTTTATTCTAAACCAGTTGTGAATATTTCCATTTCATTCTAAACTTGTTGTGAATGTTTTCATTAAAAACAACTAGTAAACGCTTCCATTTTTTCCTAAACTAGTAGTGAATGTTTTCATTCCAAACTAGTTGTAAATATTTTGATTTCAAAGTAAACAAGTTGTGAATGTTTTCATTTTATGGTAAACAAGTTGTGTATGATGCTCGGTAGCATCTTCGTCAGGTGACATTATGACTTCGGGAGCGACTTCCTGTGAGGGAGGACGTTTGGAGCAAAGGTTTCCCAGAGGAGTATGCCTGAAATGCTCAGAAGAAAGGAGGTCAGGAGGTCCCCAGAGTTTTTTTCCGGGGAGGAGCCTCCGACGCCCAAGTCAGTGTTCCGAGGGGAGATAAAGGAAGAACACTAAGAGGCTAGGTGGTCTTGCCTGTTCGTGTTTTTTCAGGGAGAGGGGTCAGGATCCTTTGCCGGGGCTTGTTTCCTGGTATTTATAGTGGTGCCCAGCCCATTCAGATCACGACACGTGTTCGGTCGGATGCGATCTGTACTTCCGGGCGTAGGGGACAGGTAGCCGTTTGTAGGCTCCTCGGTTCTGGGACCAAGACAGGTCGTGACAAGACTTGGACGGCGTTGGCCGTCAGACCGCTCTTCGAGGCGGCGTGTAGCGCATGTGAGCGACATGTCAGATGCTCATTAAATGCCCAAGCCGTACTCCCGAGGTTCCCTGGCGAGGTCATCTTTTGGTACGGACGTTCTTCTTTGGGAATTACGCCTGTAGTTCGGGGAGTTCCCTGGTTCGGGGGTTCCAACTTCGGGGAGATTCTCTCCTGCTGGAAATAGTTGGTTCTCCATCTCCGAAGGCAATCCGTTTGGTCCCCCAAGGGAGCCTGTAGCATCCTTGGAATTCTTGACGTTCTAGCCGAAGTCTTGTGTTCGGGGTATTTGACTTCGCTCCTTCCGAGGTCCGTGATATCGCCTATTTCGGATAACGCCAGGTTTCCTGACCATACTATTGGTAGGATGTATGTACTGAGAGAGGCGATAGCCCTTCGGCTATCACATGCCCCCCCTTCGGAAGGCCGAAGTGAAAACTTTGGTTTTTAGGCTTTTTGAGGGCGCCCTTCGGGGGTCTTGGGTGTAATACCTGTGCCGAAGATGCACCTTTTTGTTCGAAGACATAGGCTGCTCGACCATAGCTTGTCTTTTGGTGTTTTCGAGGTAACCCACTTCTTTCCTTTTGCAGGTCTGCGCAATGTCGCGTCTCATAACCAAGCGTGTCAGTCTGGAGCGGCGCGCCCAGGGTTTAGGGGTGTCAGAAGGCGTGTCCCTTGTTTGGCGCGATGGCTGACACGTGGCATGCTATAATTGGGGGGGACTGCATCAGTTACGGCAGGCGCACCTTTTTTTAGACGCAGGGAGCAGTTACGGCGACTGTTCGCCTTCGTGGAGTACTTATGACGCCGATTCGCCTATCTGCCTTCGGCCTATATATAGCCTGTTCCGTCATAAGTTCCCTTTTGTTCTGCTTTTGCTCCTCTCCTGCTCACAACTGTTTTTGCGTTTTTCGCGGCGGTGCTTTTTGTCAGGTGATTTCCGGCGACCTTTTATGACGGTGACTCCAAACCCAGATTTTGGCAAAGTGTTTGGTGGGTTTTGACTCTCAAAATCCTTTAATTCTCTATGCTCTTTTGCTTTTCTGAAAGCTTTCCTGAAGTCGGTTTTTCATCCCCCGAAGTCATTTTTTGAAAATGTCTTCGCCAACTTCTCTTATGTCTATTTCCCCCATCCTAGAGAGTTGGCTTCCTCTTCTCAATCATACTTGTTGTACGACTTCAGAAAAATTAGAAAGATGGACCGAAAAGTTTTTTCTTCCTTCTTACGCCACCACTAGACTTCCTGGCCCTCAGGTGGTCAGTTTTATGAACCGCCGAAATGAGGTTACCGTTTTTCACGGCCAACTGAAGGCCGGACTTCGGTTTCCTCCCTCGAGGGTGATTTGCAACTTTTTCCAATTTCATGGCATTGCCGTAAATCAACTTCCCCCGAACTCGTACTGTTATTTTAACACCTTCCTTTGCATGTGCGGCGTTTTCAAAATAGAACCCCATTTCATTCTTTTTATGCAGTACTATAAGCTCTACGCGGTCTCGAAGGGTGGCTTTTACTTCATGCTGCCTCAGGGATCAGGGAGCAAAAAGTATATGTTCACCTTCGCCACTAAGGACAGCTGGCGAGGGTGGCAAGAAAAATTCTTTTTTCTGAAGATGGAGGAGGCCTGGTCGTACGTTCCGACCAAGTGGGCTTCGGGAAGGCTGGAAACGGATGTTGTAGACCCGAAGAGGCTGCTGACTCCTGAGTTGGCGGCCAGGTTCGCGGACTTCGACAGATGGATCCGGGCAGTCTCCAACTGGGACTCCGAGGTCCCTTCACGCTCCCTCTACCCTTTCCCAATCATGTGGAAACTTATGACCGAAGAGGTCCTTCGGGAACTAGGGATAGGGAAGGAGTATAAGACGGACCTCGGGATGCCGGCTCCTGCCATCGCCGGGAGAAACTCCTGGCTGGTGAAACTCCTTCAGAAGGAGGTTACTTACGATGCCTTTTGTGAGAATAAGTTATCAAATTTTTTTTTTGTTATAGATACCACTTAGACTCACACTGATATTTTCCTTCTTTTTCAGAGATGGGCGACGAGTCCGTTGCTTACTACAAGGCACTCTTCCTCGGTCAAGCCAAGAAGGGGGAGCAAACAAAGAAGGCCGTCTCCCAAAGATGGAAATCGTCTGGGGCCGGGCCATCCTCGGCAAAGCGGGCAAAGAAAGACGCGCCTCTACCTCCCCCGGAAATTCTCGAGGAGGCGCAGAAAGAGCCTGACGCTACTGTTGCCCCGCCAACCGAGGTTGCCGCTGACGCCCCTCCTTGGAGTCCCACTTCCTCGGCGGCTCTTCTGGACGCCTTGGTGGAAGTCCCTTCTGCCGAGGAGCGCCGCAAGAGCAAAGGCAAGGAAATCTGTACCGAGGGGGTCCGGGATTCCGACGATGATGTTGCCGAGGTGCCACCAGGTTTGTTATTTTTGTTTTTGTTTTTGTTTTTGTACTGCTCGTCTTAACAAGCTTCTCGTCTTGCCGTGCAGAGGAGGTACCATCTTTGGCATGGGCAGCTGAGCACGCCCGGAAACGGGCCCTTCGGGATTCCCATATCCCGAAGGGGAAGATCCCGAGGGAGCCTTTCTGATCGTTTACAGAGGACATGAACTTGTACTTCGACGACTGCCATCAAATGGCCAACCAAATTTCAAAAGGGATCTTCACCGAGGCCTCTTTCAAGGCCATTTCCGAGGCGTGCCCGGGCGAAGAGCTCCTTGCTGCAAAAGTTTTCGAGCACGCTGCCCAGGTATACTGCAGGCCTTTTTCTTTTCCCTTTTGATTTCTTCTAAGTGTTTGGCTCATTTTTTGCCTTACTGACTTTTTTCTTACTTCTT
The DNA here is from genome assembly GCA_005392925.1 of Aquilaria sinensis. Taxonomy (NCBI): domain Eukaryota; kingdom Viridiplantae; phylum Streptophyta; class Magnoliopsida; order Malvales; family Thymelaeaceae; genus Aquilaria; species Aquilaria sinensis. Next base: position 77,402 of record SMDT01000701.1, read on the forward strand.
TGTAGCTGTTGGGGTACACTGGCCTCCTTAGGGTTCGGCCAGCGAAGCAAGCGGCATTCCGAGTTTGGGCTTTAGACTGTGCAGAGAAATCCAAGGCCATGTGCTCTGAATTGGTTGTCAAGAACGCGGAGACGACTCAAGCTGCAAAGAAGGAGGTTGCTGCTGTTCGGGATGAGTTATTGAAGGAAAAAGAGGAGCTCTCGAAAGACTCCTCCCAAAAGATTTCTGACCTCGGCTCCAAGGTGGCGGAGCTAACTTCGGCAAATGAGGCGTATCAAAAGGAGAAGTCAGAGTCTAAGGCTCTCCTGGAGAAGGTGCTTGCTGAGAAGGCCGCGCTCCAGGCCGAGGTCGAGTCTTTGAAGAAGGATTCGAAGAAGAAGAAGATGAAGGCATTGAAGAAGGAGATCGCTGATCTGGAGAAAGAACTTGATGATTTAGCGATCGAGAATGAGAAGGCCGAGCAAGCGACTAAGGTCAGTTTTTAGGACGGCTTTTGCCTTGCTCGGCATCAAGTTTTGCAAAGGTTCCCGGATCTGGACCTCTCATTCTTGGCGGCCCTAAACATTCCCGATGGGCCTCCGTGGTCTTGGTCCAAAATTGAGCACCTCAACTTGCCCTTTCCTTTTCCGGCGTCGAAGGTGGTAGACAAGGATGCGGGGGTTGGTGGCTCTTAAGATGCCGAGATTCCTTAGCTTGTGTTAGGGTCCTTTGCCTTCTTTTCTTCTTTTTTGTACTTCTTCTTTTGGCGAGCTTCCTTCTTTGTAATCAGAGCCATCTTTGTTAATAAAGACTCCTTCTTTCTTTTGGGAAATTTTTTGGCTAAGTCTTTTGCAAGATTTTTTCATTTCACACTGTCCCGAACACGTTCGCTCAAGAGACTTCGAAAAATCATGCTTACTATGGCAATTAGCCTTGGAATCGCCCTCGCGCAATTCTCTTTAAGTAAATTTCCAACTTCAGAGAAGATTGATAACCTTTGTACATAAATTCTCTTAGATCGTGCTCGGCGACGATCGCTCTGGTGAAAAGAAGCTTTTTGTACTTTAGAAAGATTTTCTAAGAAGGTTTTGTACTTAGAAATTTTTCTAACTCCCATCAAAATCCTAAACATAGAATTTTTTCAAGGCGTCCGAATGCCATGTATTTTTTAATTCTATGCCTTCGGTATCGCCGAGCTTATAAACTCCTTTTCGTACTTCGGCAAGTACCAAATAAGGACCTTCCCAATTTTCACGAAGTACCCCATGGGATGGTCTTTGGGGTCCAAATTCAACCTTTCGGAGAATGAGGTATCCTTTCTTTATTCCCTTTGGCCTGGTGCGCAAGTTTATAGCTGCGGCCACTCTTTGCTGAAAAGCTTTTCTTCTCAGCTCGGCTATTTCCCTGTGCTCGCCGACGAGGTCATGCTTGGTTCTTAGGCTGAGGTCATTTCCCTTTTCGTCAAACACTTGTACCTGTACCGATGGTTGTATTATCTCAATTGGGATGATAGCCTCTATACCAAAAATAAGTGAAAAAGGTGTTTCCCCTGTGGCTCTTCAAGGCGTTGTTCGGTAGCTCCATAACACGATTGGGAGCTCTCCTGGCCATTTCCCTTTTGCTTCCTCCAACCTCTTTTTCAGACCATTTTTTATGGTCCTGTTAGATACCTATACTTGCCCATTGCTTTGGGGGTGAGCTACTGGAGCGAAGTGCATTTTTATTCCGAGGTTGTTGATAAATTCTTGGAACCCCTTGTCTGTGAACTGGGACCCATTATCGGCTACTAGTACCCTTGGTATGCCAAATCTGAATACAATGTTCTTCCATACGAACTTCTGCATAACTTTTGCTAAGATAGTCGCCAAGGGTTCTGCCTCGACCCATTTAGAGAAATAGTACACTATGACTACGCAGAACTTCACGCCTCCAGGCACTGTCGGGAGTGGCCCAATGAGGTCTATGCCCCAAACTGCGAAGGGCCAGGGATAGTCAGCCGAAGTTACCAATTCCGAGGGTGTCCTTTGGATACTCGCGTGTTTTTGGCAATTACCACATTTCTGGATGAACTGCCTAGCGTCCTTTCTTAGGGTAGGCCAAAAGTATCCTTGGCGAAGTATTACTACTGCCAAGGTGTCGGTTCCAATGTGCAAACCACAAGCACCTTCGTGAACCTCTTCGAGGATCATTTCAATATTCTCTTCACCGACACACCTCTGCAGTGGATTTGCATATCCTTGCCGATATAATTCTTCTCCAATTAGGAAGAAATGACCGGAGCATCTTCATACTTTTGGCTCTTCGTTGGGGTCTTCGGGGAGTGCACCCGTTGCGAGATATCTTTTTATCGGATCTTTCCAGCCTTTTCCCGAAGTTACTATGCTCAGCACTGTGATGCTCGGGTAGTTTAGCACCTCGGTGCATGTCTTCGATTTTTCCAAGCAATCCGCCTCGGCATTATCTCGGCGAGGCACATTTTCGATTCGCACGGTGTCAAACTCTCGGATAAGCTTTGCTACCAGTTCATGGTATTTTTCCAAGGTCGGGTGCTTCACCCCATAGTCTCCTGCTGTTTGCCGAACTACCAGCTGGGAATCGCTATGGGCTTTCAAGTTTCTTACACCAATTTTTCTGGCTAAGCGCAACCCTACTATGAGAGCTTCGTATTCGGCCATATTGTTGGTGACGTTAAAGCTGAACCTGATGGCCTTCATTACTTCTAGACCTTCGGGGCCTCTGATAATTACCCCGGCTCCCTAGTGTTCGGACCCTGAGGCTCCATCTACATACAAAGTCCATTCTGGCTCATCTTCGCTAGGACCCGAATGGCTATCCTCGGTGATGGGTACTTTGACAATGAAGTCTGCCAGCGCTTGAGCCTTTATGGCTTTTCGAGGTTCATAAGTAATGTCGTGCTCGCCAAGCTCTATACACCATTTGGAAAGCCTTCCTGAATGATCAACTTTCCTCATGACGTCCCGTAGAGGTAGACTACTTCGGACGATGATTAGGTGAGCTTGAAAATATGGCCGTAGTCTTCTTCCTGCGAGTACCAGGGCATATACATCTTTTTGTAACAAGGGATACCTGACTTCGGCGCCTTGCAGGGACTTGCTTACATAATAAACCGGCCATTGCTTCGGCCCTTCTTCTTTCACCAGGACCGAGCTTATTGCTTTTTCTGTGATGGCGAGGTACAACACGAGGGGTTCCCCCTCGCGTGGTTGCTGAAGAGTGGGCAAACGGGCTAAGTAGATTTTGAATTCTTCCCAAGCCCTTTGGCAGTCCTCATTCCAAGGGTGATCATCACATCTGAGGTTGCCCTCCTTTTTTGCTGCCTTAGTGAGGACTTTGAAGAATGCTTGACACCGATCCCCATACCTGGAAATAAACCTACTAAGAGAGGTTATCCTTCCGGTGAGTCTCTGCACATCTTTTATTGTGACGGGAGTTCGGAATTCAAGCAGGGCTTTAATTTTTTCTGGGTTAGCATCAATGCCTCTTTCTGATACCATGTACCCAAGAAACTTTCCCGAGGTTACGCCGAAGATGCATTTTTCGGGATTAAGGTGAATCCCGAAGGTTCTGAGCTGGTGGAAAGTTTCCCTTAAATCTGCGACGTGGTCGTTAGGCAGCTTGCTCTTGACTATCATGTCATCGACATAGACTTCCATGTTCCTCCCTATTTGGTTATTAAAGACCTTGCTCATCAACCTCTGGTAGGTAGCTCCTGCATTTTTGAGCCCGAAGGGCATTCTGATGTAACAATACGTTCCACCCTCGGTGATGAAGGCGGTCTTCTCCTCGTCTTCAGGGTCCATCCTTATTTGATGATATCCACTGAAGGCGTCTAGGAAACTTAGGAGCCCGTATTCGGCAGTTGAGTCTACCAACCGGTCTATTGGTGGGAGGGGGTATGAATCTTTTGGGCAAGCATCGTTCAAGTTTCTGAAGTCGATGCACATTCGGAGCTTACTGCTCCCTTCTTTTGTGGCAATAACCACATTGCTCAACCATTCGGGGTACTTGACCTCCCTGATTACATTTGCGTCCAATAAGCGCTGGACTTCGGTTTTGACGAAGTTATTTTTATGGACTGAGATGCCCCGTTTCTTTTGCCGGACAGGTTTTGCTTCCGGACTTACTTTAAGGCTATGCTGTATTATGCGAGGGTCTACCCCCGGCATATCTTTCGGCGAGTAGGCAAACAGGTCTTTATTCATCAGTAGAAAGGATACAAGTTTTTTCTTGTCACCTTCGGCCAAGTTTTTCCCTATTTGGGTATTTCGGCCCGGGACAAGTTCTACTTCTTCCATTTCTACCTTCGCGGGGTCTTCTGCCTCTCCCTTTTTTGGTTTTCCATCTGGCGAAGCCTCTGCCTCTAAAGTTTGCGCGAAGTTGGTTGCTGGAGCTTTTCGCGCTTTGACGAACACTTTCCTTACTTCACCTTGATCAATGAAGATTTTCGCGTCTCCATCCTTGGTGGCAAAAGTGACAGTTAGGTACTTTACATCAGGGCGAATGTGCAGATTTCCTTGTGTTTGCCTTCCAAGGATGGCGTTATATGATGAAGGAACATCCATGACAATGAACCTTGTCATTATGGAGGCAAATAATTCGTCTGTCCCATCTACCGAAGTTCCTTTCATCATTAGGGGAAGATCGATCCATCCGAGGACGGGCAGTTCGGATGGCCCTACCCCGAAAGTAGGCGAAGTGACGGGCTTGAGGTCGGTGTTGGATATTCCCAAGCTCGGCAGCAGATGCGAGAACAGGACGTCGGCGTTTGATCCATCGTCAAGTAATACCCTTTTGACGTCCCAATTTCCTATTCTCGCCATGACCAACAGTGGATCGTCGTGGGGAAAGATGACGGTGGAACCATCCTTTCGGGTCAGTTTCTTCGTCGGACTCTGATATTCCATCACTGATATTTCCCTGGCCTTCCTCTTTCTTTCCGAGGATGGAAGTCCTGTCATAATTGTTTGTATTATTCCCGCCGGAGGTGGAGGACGCCTCTTCGGACTTCGGTTCCTCCGTCTGTCGGAGTCGTAGTCCTCGTCATCTGCCTTTCCTTCCTCCTCCTTCCTTCCTTTCGGGGAAGGCATTCGCAGATATCGCCGAAGTTGGCCTTGTTTTATCAGTGATTCTATGTACTTTTTCAATTGGAAACAGTCTTCGGTGTCATGGCCGTGGTCGCGGTGAAACTGGCAGAACTTCTTCATGTTCTTTTTATTGTCAGCGGTCATGGCCCTTGGCCGCTGAATCTGGGTCCCCTGTCTTTCCATCGTCATGAGGATGTTGGTCCTCGTGGTGTTCAGTGGTGTGAAGATTGGGGGTTTCCTTCCCCTAATCCTTCGAGGTCGTCCTGTCTGGTCGGCTGGATACCGCGTTTGCTGGCTAGACCCTTCAGCACGGGCGTGATCAGACTTCGGTCCGCCCATTCTCAGCTCTTCGGCTGTCATGTGCTGCTCGGCCCTTCGGTAGAATTCACCAAGCGTGTCGGGGGGGTCCTTGGAAAATTCGTAGAACAGCTGTGAGTCCCTCCGAAGGCCCCGCGTCATGGCGAGGATGCGTATTTCGGGCCGAAAGTCTGGAACACTTAAGGCTTCTCTGTTAAACCTTTCGACATAGTCGTGGATGGTTTCTCCATTCTTCTGCGCTATGTCGAACATCTGGACAGGCATCTTCGCCGTCGGCCGGCTTCCAATGAATTGCTGCGTAAAGGCCGTGGATAACTCCTGGAACTCCCTGATGGTTCCGGGAGCCAACGAATTGTACCACGCTGTTGCTGGTCCTGTGAGGGTGACCTCAAAACATTTGCACAGGGTAGCATCATCAGCACCGTGCAGCACCATGCTGCGTTTGTATTTGGTTAGATGAGCCTGTGGATCAGTTCGGCCATCATAGGTTTCCAGCCGAGGCACCCGGAAGTCACTTGGCATGGCTGCCTCGACTACTGTTCGGGTGAACGGCGACTCATCCCCGCCAAAAGTTTCAGACAACCTAGCCCAGACTGGTTTCCGAGCTACCTGTTTCTCCACTCTCTCCAACCTTGCCAGCATTTTCTTCATAAGGAGCATGGCACTGGGCTCTTCTTCCTGGTGCTTGTAGGCTTCTGGGAAGGGAGATTGCCGGCGTCTCTTCGGGGAGTGACTCCGGCGCCGAGGGGATGGGGACTTCGCCTCAGGTGATGAGCTCCTTTGGCGTGGGGTTTTAGGTCGTTTGGACCCCATTTGTCCCGTAGGCTGTGCCCCGAGAGGTATATTTTCCGTCGAAGACTCATCACGCGGATCCCCGCTTCCCGAACTGCGATATGTTGATTTAGGGCTTTTCTCCCGAGGGCGTACTGGCGAGGAAGGCCTTTGGGCCTGAGTTGATTGCGGCCACCTACGGTCTATCTGCTGTGTCACTTCAGCCACAATAGAGCGCTGGAAGTCACGTAGAAAACTCATAGTTATGACTAAAGGACGTTCTTCCTCAGGCGAGGAAGTCCCTGGAAGGGTTTGCTCAGTAGCCGGTTGAGCTTCAGGCGCGGACGAGGACTTTGGAATTCCCTTGTCCTTTGAACGCCGAGTTTCAACAACGGCGACCTGAGGGTGAGTTCCCACAGACGGCGCCAAATGATGCCCGGTAGCATCTTCGTCAGGTGACATTATGACTTCGGGAGGGACTTCCTGTGAGGGAGGACGTCTGGAGCAAAGGTTTCCCAGAGAAGTGTGCCTGAAATGCTCAGAAGAAAGGAGGTCAGGAGGTCCTTGGAGTGTTTTTCCGGGGAGGAGCCTCCGACGCCCAAGTCAGTATTCCAAGGGGAGATAAAGGAAGAGCACTAAGAGGCTAGATGGTCTTGCCTGTTCGTGTTTTCTCAGGGAGAGGGGTTAGGATCCTTTGCCAGGGCTTGTTTCCTGGTATTTATAGTGGTGCCCAGCCCGTTCAGATCATGACACGTGTTCGGTCGGATGCGATCTGTACTTCCGGGCGTAGGGGACAGGTAGCCGTTTGTAGGCTCCTCGGGTCTGGGACCGAGACATGTCGTGACAAGACTTGGACGGCATCGGCGCATCAGACCGCTCTTCGAGGCGGCGTGTAGCGCATGTGGGCGACATGTCAGAGGCTCCTTAAATGCCCATGCCGTACTCCCGAGGTTCTCTGGCGAGGTCGTCCTTTGGTACGGACGCTCTTCTTCGGGAATTACGCCTGTAGTTCGGGGAGTTCCCTGGTTCGGGGGTTCCGTCTTCAGGGAGATTCTCTCCTGCTTGAAATAGCTGGTTCTTCATCTCCGAAGGCAATCCGTTTGGTCCCCCGAGGGAGCCAGTAGCATCCTTGGAATTCCTGACATTCTAGCCGAAGTCTCGTGTTCGGGGTATTTGACTTCGTTCCTTCCGAGGTCCGTGATATCGCCTCTTTTGGGTAATGCCAGGTTTCCTGACCATACTATTGGCAGGATGTATGTACTGAGAGAGGCGATAACCCTTCGGCTATCAGTGTATGTTTCCATTTCATTCTAAATAGGTTATCAATATTTCACTTCGTTTCAAACTAGTTGTGAATGTTTCCATTGTAGTCTAACCAAGTTATGAATGTTTGCATTTTATTCTAAAGAAATTGTTAATGTTTCTATTTTATTCTAAACTAGTTGTGAAGGTTTCCATTCCGATCAAGTTCTAAAAGTTTCTATTCCACTCTAAACTAGTTGCAAATGTTTCTATTTCATTCTAAGGTAGTTGTGTATGTTTCCATTCTAGAGAAGTTGTCAATGTTTGCATTTTATTCTAAACTAGTAATGAATGTTTTTATTTCATTCTAAACATGTTCTGAATGTTTTCGCTTTATTCTTAACCAGTGGTGAATGTTTTCAATTCATTTTAAACTAGTTGTGAAGGTTTCCATTTTATTCTAAACAAGTTGTGAGGGTTTCCTTTTTTTTTTAACCAAGTTGTGAATGTTTACATTCCAAACTATTGGTGAATGTTTCCATTTCAATATAAACAAGTTGTGAATATTTCCATTCCAAACAAGTTGTGATTGTTACAATTTTATTCTAAACTAGATGTGAATGTATCCATTTTAAAGTAGTTGTAAATATTTCCATTTCTTTCCAAAAAGTTGAAAACATTTCCATTTCATTTCAAAGAAGTTTTGAATGTTTCCATTTCATTCCAAACTAACTGTGAATGTTTCCATTTCTTTCTAAAGAAGTCATCAATATTTCCATTCCAAACAAGTTGTGAATGCCTCCACTACAATCTAAACTAGTTGTGAATATTTCCAATTCATTCTAAACATGTTGTGAATGTTTCCATTGCAAATAAGTTGTGAACGCCTCCATTTCATTCTAAACTAGTACTTAATGTTTCCAATCCAAACTAGTTGTGAATGTTTCTGTTTCATTCTAAACTAATTGTGAATCTTTCCTTCAAAAACAAGTTGTGAATGTTTCCATTCCATGCCAAACAAGTTGTAAATGTTTCCATTTCATTCTAAGTAAGTTGTGAGTGTTTCAATTTCATTCTAAATTAGTTGTGAATGTTTCCATTTATTCTAAAGAAGTTGTAAATGTTTCCATTTCATTCTAAACAAGTTGTGAACGTTTCCATTTCATTCCAAACAAGTTGTGAATGTTTCCATTTCATTCCAAACAAGTTGTGAATGTTTCCATTTTGTTCCAAAACAAGTTGTGAATGTTTCCATTTCATTCCAAACTAGTTGTGAATGTTTCTATTTCATTCCAAACAAGTTGTGAATGTTTCCATTTCATTCCAAACAAGTTGTGAATGTTTCCATTTCATTCCAAACAAGTTGTGAATGTTTCCATTTCATTCCAAACAAGTTGTGAATGTTTCCATTTCATTCGAAACAAGTTGTGAATGTTTTCATTTCATTCCAAGTAAGATGTGAACGTTTCCATTTCATTCTAAAAAAGTTGTTGATGTTTCCTCTTCATTGTAAACAAGTTGTGGATGTTTCTATTTCGTTCTAAACTAGTTGTAAATATTTAAATTCCAAAAAAAGTTGAGATTTTTTCCATTTCATTCGAAACAAGTTGTAAATGTTTTCAATTGATTCCAAACATGTTGTGATTGTTTCCATTTTCTTCTAAACTAGTTGTTGATGTTTCCATTTCATTTTAAAAAAGTTTTGAATGCTTCTATTTCACTCTAAACTAGTAGTTAACGTTTCCATTCCAAACTAGTTGTAAATTTTTCCATTTCATTCCAAACTAGTTGTGAATGTTTCCATTTCATTCCAAACAAGTTGTGAATGTTTCCATTTCATTCTAAACAAGTTGTGATTGTTTCCATTTCATTCCAAACAAGTTGTGAATGTTTCCATTTCATTCTAAAGTAGTTGTGAATGTTTCCATTTTCATTCTAAACTAGTTGTGAATGTTTCCATTTCATTCTAAACAAGTTGTCAATGTTTCCATTGCATTCTAAACTAGCAGTGAAGATTTCCCATTTCATTTTAAACAAGTTGTAAATGTTTCCATTTCATTCTAAACAAGTTGTGAATGTTTCCATTTCATTCAAATAAGTTGTGAATGTTTCCATTTCATTGACTGTTTTGAATGTTTCATTCATTCCAAACAAGTTGTGAATGTTTCCATTTCATTCCAAACAAGTTGTGAGTGTTTTTATTTCATTCTAAACATGTTGTGAATGTTTCCATTTTATTCTAAAAAAGTTGTGAATCTTTCCATTCCAAATTAGATGTGAATGTTTCCAATTAATTCTAAACAAGTTGTGAATGTTTCCAATTCACACTAGTTGTGATTGTTTCCATTTCATTCTCAACTAATTGTGACTGTTTCCATTTGATACTAACTGTGAATGTTTCTATTTCACTCTAAACAAGTTGTGGGTGTTTCCGTTTCACTATAAACTAGTTACGATTCTTCTTATTCCAAACAAGTTGCCATTATTTCCATTTCATTCTAAACAATTTGTGAATATTTTGATTCCAAACAAGTTGTGAAAATTTCAATTTCATTGTAAGTGGTGAATGCTTTCATTTCATTCTAAACTAGTTGTGAATGTTTCCACTTCATTCTAAACAAGCTGTGAAGGTTTCCATTTCATTCTAAGCAAGTAGTGGATGTTTCCATTCCAAACAATTGGTGAATGTTTCCATTTCAATCTAAACAAGTTGTAAATGTTTCCGTTTTATTCTAAACTAGTTGTGAATCTTTCCATTTCAAACTAGTAGTGAATGTTTCCATTTCATTCTAAACAAGTGGTAAATGTTTTCATTTCATTTGAAACAAGTTGTGAATGTTTCCATTTCATTCCAAACTAGTTGTGAATGTTTCCATTTCATTCCAAACAAGTTGTGAATGTTTCCATTCCATTCCAAAAATGTTGTGAATGTTTCCATTTCATTCTAAACTAGTTGTGAATGTTTCCATTTCATTCCAAACAAGTTGTGAATGTTTCCATTTCATTCTAAAAACTAGTTGTGAATGTTTCCATTTCATTCCAAACTAGTTGTGAATGTTTCCATTTCATTCCAAACAAGTTGTGAATGTTTATTTCATTCAAAAAAAGTTGTGAATGTTTCCATTTCATTCGAAACAAGTTGTGAATGTTTCCATTTCATTCCAAACTAGTTGTGAATGTTTCCATTTCATTCCAAACTAGTTGTGAATGTTTCCATTTCATTCTAAAGAAGTTGTGAATGTTTCCATTTCATTCCAAACAAGTTGTGAATGTTTCCATTTCATTCCAAACAAGTTGTGAATGTTTCCATTTCATTCCAAACTAGTTGTGAATGTTTCCATTTCATTCTAAACTTGTAGTTGTTAATGTTTCCATTTCATTCCAAACAAGTTGTGAATGTTTCCATTTCATTCTAAACAAGTTGTGAATGTTTCCATTTCATTCCAAACAAGTTGTGAATGTTTCCATTTCATTCTAAAGTAGTTGTGAATGTTTCCATTTCATTCCAAACAAGTTGTGAATGTTTCCATTTCATTCCAAACAAGTTGTGAATGTTTCCATTTCATTCCAAACTAGTTGTGAATGTTTCCATTTTCCAAACTAGTTGTGAATGTTTCCATTTCATTCCAAACAAGTTGTGAATGTTTCCATTTCATTCCAAACAAGTTGTGAATGTTTCCATTTCATTCCAAACAAGTTGTGAATGTTTCCATTTTATTTCCAAACAAGTTGTGAATGTTTCCATTTCATTCCAAACTAGTTGTGAATGTTTCCATTTCATTCCAAACAAGTTGTGAATGTTTCCATTTCATTCCAAACAAGTTGTGAATGTTATCATTTCATTCCAAAAATAGTTGTGAATGTTTCCATTTCATTACAAACAAGTTGTGAATGTTTCCATTTCATTCCAAACAAGTTGTGAATGTTTCCATTTCATTCCAAACAAGTTGTGAATGTTTCCATTTCATTCCAAACTAGTTGTGAATGTTTCCATTTCATTCCAAACAAGTTGTGAATGTTTCCAATTCATTCCAAACAAGTTGTGAATGTTTCCATTTCATTCCAAACAAGTTGTGAATGTTTCCATTTCATTCCAAACTTGTTGTGAATGTTTCCATTTCATTCCAAACTAGTTGTGAATGTTTCCATTTCATTCCAAACTAGTTTTGAATGTTTCCATTTCATTCCAAACTAGTTGTGAATGTTTCCATTTCATTCCAAACAAGTTATGAATGTTTCCATTTCATTCCAAACTAGTTGTGAATGTTTCCATTTCATTCCAAACTAGTTGTGAATGTTTCCATTTCTTTATAAACTAGTTGTGAATGTTTCCATTTCATTCCAAACAAGTTGTGAATGTTTCCATTTCATTCCAAACAAGTTGTGAATGTTTCCATTTCATTCCAAACTAGTTGTGAATGTTTCCATTTCATTCCAAACTAGTTGTGAATGTTTCCATTTCATTCCAAACAAGTTGTGAATGTTTCCATTTCATTCCAAACAAGTTGTGAATGTTTCCATTTCATTCCAAACTAGTTGTGAATGTTTCCATTTCATTCCAAACTAGTTGTGAATGTTTCCATTTCATTCTAAACTAGTTGTGAATGTTTCATTTCATTTTCAGTTGTGAAAACAAGTTGTGAATGTTTCCATTTCATTCCAAACAAGTTGTGAATGTTTCCTTTTTTCATGTAAGTTTGTGAATGTTTCCATTTCATTCCAAACAAGTTGTGAATGTTTCCATTTCATTCTAAAGTAGTTGTGAACATTTCCATTCCAAACTAGTTGTGAATGTTTCCATTTCATTCCAAACAAGTTGTGAATGTTTCCATTTCATTCCAAACAAGTTGTGAATGTTTCCATTTCATTCCAAACTAGTTGTGAATGTTTTCATTTCATTCCAAACTAGTTGTGAATTTCATTCCAAACAAGTTGTGAATGTTTCCATTTCATTCCAAACAAGTTGTGAATGTTTCCATTTCATTCCAAACAAGTTGTGAATGTTTCCATTTCATTCCAAACAAGTTGTGAATGTTTCCATTTCATTCTAAACTAGTTGTGAATGTTTCCATTTCATTCCAAACTAGTTGTGAATGTTTCCATTTCATTCAAAACTAGTTGTGAATGTTTCCATTTCATTCCAAACAAGTTGTGAATGTTTCCATTTCATTCCAAACAAGTTGTGAATGTTTCCATTTCATTCTAAACAAGTTGTGAATGTTTCCATTTCATTCCAAACTAGTTGTGAATGTTTCCATTTCATTCCAAACTAGTTGTGAATGTTTCCATTTCATTCCAAACAAGTTGTGAATGTTTCCATTTCATTCCAAACAAGTCATGAATGTTTCCATTTCATTCCAAACTAGTTGTGAATGTTTCCATTTCATTCCAAACAAGTTGTGAATGTTTCCATTTCATTCCAAACAAGTTGTGAATGTTTCCATTTCATTCCAAACAAGTTGTGAATGTTTCCATTTCATTCCAAACAAGTTGTGAATGTTTCCATTTCATTCCAAACAAGTTGTGAATGTTTCCATTTCATTCCAAACAAGTTGTGAATGTTTCCATTTCATTCCAAACAAGTTGTGAATGTTTCCATTTCATTCCAAACAAGTTGTGAATGTTTCCATTTGATTCATTCCAAACTAGTTGTGAATGTTTCCATTTCATTCCAAACAAGTTGTGAATGTTTCCATTTCATTCCAAACTAGTTGTGAATGTTTCCATTCATTCAAAACAAGTTGTGAATGTTTCCATTTCATTCCAAACAAGTTGTGAAAATTCCAAACTAGTTGTGAGTGTTTCCATTTCATTCCAAACAAGTTGTGAATGTTTCCATTTCATTCCAAACAAGTTGTGAATGTTTCCATTTCATTCCAAACTAGTTGTGAATGTTTCCATTTCATTCCAAACAAGTTGTGAATATTTTCCATTTCATTCCAAACAAGTTGTGAATGTTTCCATTTCATATTAAATAAGTTGTGAATGTTTCCATTTCATTCCAAACAAGTTGTGAATGTTTCCATTTCATTCAAACAAGTTGTGAATGTTTCCATTTCATTCCAAACAAGTTGTGAATGTTTTCATATTCCAAACTAGTTGTGAAAAAACATTCAAAATGTTTCCATTTCATTCTAAACAAGTTGTGAATGTTTCCATTTCATTCCAAACAAGTTGTGAATGTTTCCATTTCATTCCAAACAAGTTGTGAATGTTTCCATTTCATTCCAAACAAGTTGTGAATGTTTCCATTTCATTCCAAACTAGTTGTGAATGTTTCCATTCCAAAACTAGTTGTGAATGTTTCCATTTCATTCCAAACAAGTTGTGAATGTTTCCATTTCATTCCAAACAAGTTGTGAATGTTTCCATTTCATTCCAAACAAGTTGTGAATGTTTCCATTTCATTCTAAACAAGTTGTGAATGTTTCCATTTCATTCCAAACTAGTTGTGAATGTTTCCATTTCATTCTAAACAAGTTGTGAATGTTTTTTCATTCCAAACAAGTTGTGAATGTTTCCATTTCATTCCAAACAAGTTGTGAATGTTTCCATTTCATTCTAAACAAGTTGTGAATGTTTTCATTTCATTCCAAACAAGTTGTGAATGTTTCCATTTCATTTCAAACAAGTTGTGAATGTTTCCATTTCATTCCAAACAAGTTGTGAATGTTTCCATTTCATTCCAAACTAGTTGTGAATGTTTCCATTTCATTCCAAACCAGTTGTGAATGTTTCCATTTCATTCCAAACTAGTTGTGAATGTTTCCATTTCATTCCAAACAAGTTGTGAATGTTTCCATTTCATTCCAAACTAGTTGTGAATGTTTCCATTCCAAACAAGTTGTGAATGTTTCCATTTCATTCCAAACAAGTTGTGAATGTTTCCATTTCATTCTAAACAAGTTGTGAATGTTTCCATTTCATTCTAAACAAGTTGTGAATGTTTCCCATTCCAAACAAGTTGTGAATGTTTCCATTTCATTCCAAAACAAGTTGTGAATGTTTCCATTTCATTCCAAACTAGTTGTGAATGTTTCCATTTCATTCCAAAAAAGTTGTGAATTTTTCCATTTCATTCCAAACAAGTTGTGAATGTTTCCATTTCATTCCAAACAAGTTGTGAATGTTTCCATTTGTTAGTTTTGTTGTGAAAAAGCCAATCATGAAATGATTGTATTTTTGTGATTGTTTGATATTTTATTCCAAACAATTAATCCAGTTTCCATTTATCAAAAAACAAGTTTGTGAATGTTTCATTTAACATAATAAACATAATTATAACCATTAGAAGTAATGAATTTTCAAATTTCCTTGATCAAACAAGTTGTGGAGCGGTTTCCATTTCATTCCAAACGAGTTGTGAATGTGGTGATTTCATATGAAATATGTAGTCTACATATTGGGTACAAGTTGGTGAACTTGTGTACTGGACTGACCAAGTTGTGAGAACGCTGATGGATGAGTTCATAAGTGATTCTCATAGTGATGAAGTGGTGAATATGTATTCATTCCAACCTAAGGTGTCAAGGTTCCCTACATGTGAGTCACATAGTTTGAATGTTTCCATTTTTCCAAACAAGTTGTGAATGTTTCCATTTGAAGGAGGTCAGTTGTGAATGTTTCCATTTCATTCAGAAATTTTGTATGATGTGAATGGGATCCATCCATTCCAATGTAGTTGTGAATGTTTCCATTTCATTCCAAACAAGTTGTGAATGTTTCCATTTCATTAGAAAAATGAATGGCCATCATTCAGACAAGTTGATATACGATATCAATGTCATCAGTTTAAGTTAGTCTATTCGATAATCAAGAAACCAAAGATTGGGCTATACAAGTTGTGACACATTCCATGTCTCATGCCTAGTTGTGATATGTTGGACATTCATTCCAAAATGGTGAATATGGGTAATGATCATAAAGGTTTAGTGAATCACTGACAATCATTCCAACTTGGTTGTGCAATGTTGTGTTTCTAAACAAGTCATTGAATGATTTAAATTTCATTTTAAATCAGTTGTGAATGTTAAGAGCCTTTCATTCGCAAACATAAAGCTATTTGGATTATTAGATTTCAGGAGCAAATTAGTTGGGAATGGTTTCATGATAATTTCAATTAATAATTGGCCCAAATTTCATTCCAAACAAGTTATTAAGCCCGAAATTCAAAGCCTAATTGTGAATGTTTCCAACCCATTAGGCCAAGAAGTTGAATGTCACTATAAATACAACATATAGTTGAAATTCAAAGTTTCCATTGCCCTAGCCTCCAAAAAAGAGACAGAACACTCTTCTTTTGCTATTCCTTGGAGGACGCAAGCTAGTTGTGAATGTTCCAAACGCATCAAGTTGTGAATGGACATGGTGGAAGTGTGGTGTGAATGTTAGGCTCGTGTGGATACCATAGAGAGCTTTCCATTTCATTCCAAACAAGTTGTGAAGGTTTTCCATTTCAATTCAAACAGTTGTGAATGATTCCATTTCATTCTAAATTAGTTATGAAAATTTTTCCAAACAGTTGTGAATGTTTCCATTTCATTCCAAAATAGTTGTGAACTTTTCCATTAAATTCTAAACAAGTTGTGCTTGTTTGGCTCCCAAACCCTACATTTCCAATTTATTCCAAACAAGTTGTGAATGTTTCCATTTCATTCCAAACAAGTTGTGAATGTTTCCATTTCATTCCAAACTTGTTGTGAATGTTTCAATTCATTCCAAACTAGTTGTGAATGTTTCCATTTCATTCCAAACAAGTTGTGAATGTTTCCATTTCATTCCAAACAAGTTGTGAATGTTTCTATTTCATTCCAAACTAGTTGTGTAGTGAATTTTCATTCCAAACTAGTTGTGAATGTTTCCATTTCATTCTAAACAAGTTGTGAATGTTTCCATTTCATTCCAAAAAGTTGTTTGTTTGTTTCCATTTCAAACAAGTTGTGAATGTTTCCATTTTCATTCCGTTTCAAAAAAGTTGTGAAGAATTTCCATTCACAAACAAGTTTGTGAAATGGAAGCATTTCATTCCAAACTAGTTGTGAATGTTTCCATTTCATTCCAAACAAGTTGTGAATGTTTCCATTTCATTCCAAACAAGTTATGAATGTTTCCATTTCATTCCAAACAAGTTGTGAATGTTTCCATTTCATTCCAAACAAGTTGTGAATGTTTCCATTTCATTCTAAAAACAAGTTGTGAATGTTTCCATTTCATTCTAAACAAGTTGTGAATGTTTCCATTCCATTCCAAACAAGTTGTGAATGTTTCCATTTCATTCCAAACTAGTTGTGAATGTTTCCATTTCATTCCAAACAAGTTGTGAATGTTTCCATTTCATTCTAAACAAGTTGTGAATGTTTCCATTTCATTCAAACAAGTTGTGAATGTTTTTCCATTTCATTCCAAACAAGTTGTGAATGTTTCCATTTCCAAACAAGTTGTGAATGTTTCCATTTCATTCTAAACAAGTTGTGAATGTTTCCATTTCATTCTAAACAAGTTGTGAATGTTTCCATTCCAAACTAGTTGTGAATGTTTCCATTTCATTCTAAACAAGTTGTGAATGTTTCCATTTCATTCCAAACTAGTTGTGAATGTTTCCATTTCATTCTAAACTAGTTGTGAATGTTTCCATTTCATTCCAAACAAGTTGTGAATGTTTCCATTTCATTCCAAACAAGTTGTGAATGTTTCCATTTCATTCCAAACTAGTTGTGAATGTTTCCATTTCATTCCAAACAAGTTTGAATGTTTCCATTTCATTGTGAAAACAACAAGTTGTGAATGTTTCCATTTCATTCCAAACAAGTTGTGAAAATTTCCATTTCATTCCAAACAAGTGGTGAATGCTTTCATTTCATTCTAAACTAGTTACGAATGTTTCCACTTCATTCTAAACAAGTTGTGAAGGTTTCCATTTCATTCTAAGCAAGTGGTGAATGTTTCCATTCCAAACAATTAGTGAATGTTTCCACTTCAATCTAAATAAGTTGTAAATGTTTTCGTTTTATTCTAAACTAGTTGTGAATCTTTCCTTTTCAAACTAGTAGTGAATGTTTCCATTTCATTCTAAACAAGTGGTAAATGTTTTCATTTCATTTCAAATATGTTATGAATGTTTCCATTTCATTTCAAACTAGTTATAAATGTTTCCATTTCATTCTAAAGAAGTTGTGAATTTTTCCATTCCAAAAATGTTGTGGATGCCTCCACTTTAATCTAAACTAGTTGTCAATGTTTCCAATTCATTTTAAACAAGTTGTGAATATTTCCATTCTAAATAGGTTGTGAATGTTTCAATTGCAAACTAGTTGTTAATGTTTCCATTTTCATTCTAATCTAGTTTTGAATGTTTTTGCTTCATTATAAACTAATAGTGAATGTTTGCATTCCAAACTAGTTCTTAATGTTTTGATTTAATTCTAAATAAGTTGTGAATATTTCCATTTCATTCTAAACAAGTTGTAAAAGTCTCCATTTCATTACAAACAAGTTTTGAATGTTTACATTCAAAAATGAGTTGTGAATGTTTGATTTCCAAACAAGTTGTGAATGTTTCTATTTCGTTCTAAACTTGCAGTGAATGTTTACATTCGTAACCAGTTGTGAATGTTTCCATTTCATTCTAAACAAGTTGTGAATGTTTCCAATTCATTCTAAACAAGTTGTGAATATTTCCACTTCATTCCAGACTAGTTGTGAATGTTTCCATTTTATTCCAAACAAGTTATGATTAATTCCTTTCCAGAAAAGGTATGATTGTTTCCATTTCATTCTAAACAAGTTGTGAATGTTTCCATTCCGATTGTTTCCATTTCGTTCTAAGCAAGTTGTGAATGTTTCCATTCCAAACAGGTTGTGAATGTTTCTATTTCATTCTAAACTAGTTGTGAATGTTTCCATTTCAAAAAAGTTGTGATTGTTTCCGTTTCCTTCTGAACAAGTTATGAATGTTTTGATTTCATTCCAAACAGGTTGTGAATGTTTCTATTTCATTCCAAACTAGTTGTTGATGTTTCTATTTCATTCTAAAGAAGTTGTGAATGTTTCCATTCCAAATAAGTTGAGAATGGTTCCATTTCATTCTAAACAAGTAGTTCATGTTTCCATTCCAAACTAGATGTGAATTTTTTCATGTCATTCTAAACTTGTTGTGATTGTTCTCATTTTATTCTAAACCAGTTGTGATTACTTTCATTTCATTCTAAACGAGTTCTGAATGTTTCCACTCCAAACAAGTTGTCAATGTTTCAATTTCATTCTAAACTAGTAGTGAATGTTTGCATTCTAAGCTAGTTTGTGAATGTTTCAATTTCATTCTAAACAAGTTAAAAATTTTTCCATCTCATTCTAAACAAGTTGTGAATATTTCCAGTTCAATTCTAAACAAGTTGTGAATGTTCCCATTTCATTCTGAACTTGTTCTTAATGCTTGCATTTCATTCTAAGCTAGTTTTGAATGTTTCAATTTGATTCTAAACTAGTTGTGAATGCTTCCATTTCAAAGATGTTGTGAATGTTTCCATTTCTTTCTAAACAAGTTGTGAAAGTCTCCAATTCATTCGAAACTAGTTGTGATTGTTTGCATTTCTTTCCAAACTAGTTATGAATGTTTCCATTCTAAGTAGGTTATGAATCTTTCCATTTCACTCTAAACTAATGCTTAATGTTTCCATTCCAAACTAGTTGTGAATGTTTCTATTTCATTCTAAACTAGTTGCCAATGTTTCCTTTCAAAATAAGTTATGAATGTTTTCACTTCATTCTAAACCAGTTGTGAGTGTTTGTATTCTAATCTAGTTGTGAAAGTTTGCATTTCATGCTAAACAAGTAGTGAATGTTTCCATTTCATTCTAAACAAGTTGTGTATGATTCCATTTCATTCTAAACAGGTTGTAAAAATTTCCATTTCATTCTAAACAAGTTATAAATTCTTTTATTCAAAATGAGTTGTGAATGTTTCCTTTCGACATAAGTTTTGAATATTTCCATTTTGTTCTAAACTAGTAGTGAATGTTTACATTCCTAACTGGTTGTGAATATTTCCATTCCATTATAAACAAGTTGTCAATGTGTCCAATTCATTCTGAACAAGTTATGGATGTTTCCATTTCATTCTAAACAGGTTGTGAATCTTTCCCCTTGATTCTAGACTAGTTGTGAATGTGTTTTTTTTGTTCTAAACAAGTTGTGATTAATTCCTTTCCAGACAAGTTGTGAATGTTTCCATTTCATTCTAAACAAGTTGTTGATATTTCCATTTCATTGTAAACAAGTTGTGAATGTTTTCAGTCCAAATAAGTTGTGAATGTTTCTATTTCATTCCAAACTAGTTGTGAATATTTCCATTTAAAAAACCCTTACCAAAGTGGGTAGGCTGAAAATCAAGCTTGATCCTTGAAGTATCCAAGAAATAGTTATAGTTTGCTTCCAATTGCTTCCTTTTGCCTTCAATTTCAATCAATTGTAAGTTTGAAGGTGTGGTTGCTATGGAGGAAGTATGGCTATGTTCTTGGGCTGGGCAAGGATGAAAATGAGAGAGGGATAAGTGATTTGGCCAGTTAAATGACCTTAAATGAGCTTAAGGGCACAAAACACACTTAACAAGCTTAACCTTGCTTTATGTCATTTTCTTTCTCACTAATTATGGTTTCTTTGTCTTAAACTCATTGGTACACATGTACCCAACATTTTTGACTAATTATCAAGTCTTGGCTACCTCCCCTATGGTGGGATAACCCCACAATTCCACCCTTAGTCTTAAGTCAAAAGCTTGAACACCTTAAGGTTTACACTAGGACATTTAGGTCCTTATTGCCTTTAGTGTTTCCTTTGTCCAAACTTGTCTTCCATGAGTAATTTGGTCCTCCAATAGCACTTTCATACCATTTATATCCTTCCCATAACTCTCCAAGTCTCTTTCTTGAGAGTTTTGCAATTGAGTACCCGAATTTCCAAAACCTTACAAAAAAGTCCATAGGTTGCTTGACAAACAAGCAATCCTTTAGGCTTTTCTTGGGGGCCAAGTTACCAACTTGGAACACTTTTAAGGAGGTGTTGATCATGCCTTTTACCCCCCACACTTCAATCACTATGGTGAGAATTACACAATATAATGGTTTTTAGCCATTATGACACACTTGTAATTCTCCCATTTTGTGAGGTGGTAACAATCCTCCCCCCCTTAAAAATTTTGGTCCTCCAAAATAGCCTTTAGCTTTGGGTATTCTTCAGGATACCTTTCCATAAGGTCTTTTTCAGTTTCCCAGGTTGCTTCTCTTTCAGAATGGTGTGACCACTGAACTTTAACCATGGGAATATGTTTGTTTCTTAACCTTCTGGTATCCTTGGCTAAGATAGCTATAGGTTTCTCTTCATATGTCAAGTTAGGTTCCAACTGTATGTCTTCCACTACAATAGCATGCTTTGTGTCCAATAGACACTTCTTAAGCATACTGATGTGAAAAACATTATGAACACTTGACATGCTTGGCGGTAGAGCTAACCTGTATGCTACCTTGCCAACTCTGTCCAAGATCTCATAAGGACCGATGTATCTTGGAGCTAACTTGGTTCTTCTGCCAAATCTGATAGTGCCTTTGGTTGGTGCAACTTTCAGCCAAACATTGTCACCAACCTCAAATTCCAAGTCTCTCCTTCTTTTGTTGACATAGGCTGTGGTCCTTTCATTGGCTGCCTTTAATCTCTCTTGAATCTTCTTGATTTTGGCAGTAGTCTCTTCAATAATTTCGGGACCCAACTCTAGCCTGTCTGAGGCTTCCACCCAACAGTGGGGTGTCATGCACCTTCTTCCATATAATGCTTCATAAGGTGCCATGCCAATGGTGCTTTGGTAACTATTGTTATATGAGAATTCCACCAATGGCAAGTGTTGGTCCCATTCACCTTTGAAATCCAACACACAGCTCCTGAGCATGTCTTCCAGTATCTGTATCACCCTTTCAGATTGCCCATCTGTCTGAGGATGATAAGCAGTACTCAGGTGGATTTTGGTTCCTAGTGCTTTATGAAAAGCACTCCAAAACTGAGCTGTAAATCTTGGATCTCTATCAGATACAATGGAGTTTGGCACTCCATGTAGTCTCACTATCTCCTGGACATAGATCTGAGCTAACTTCTCCAAGGAGTCTGTGAGTTTCATAGGTAAGAAGTGGGCACATTTGGTTAGCCTATCCACAATGACCCATATTGTATCATGCCTTAATTTGGTCATAGGCAACCCAGTCAAAAAGTCCATGGTTATGTTGCCCCACTTCCTCACTGGTATAGGTAGAGTCTATAGGGTACCAGCTGGCTTCTGGTGCTCTACCTTTACCCTCTGGCATGTGGCACATTTGGAGACATAAGTAACTATGTCTCTCCTCATGTTTGGCCACCAGAAGTGAGTCTTCAAGTCTTTATACATTTTCTCACTTCCTGGATGGATGTTCAACTTGCTTGTGTGAGCTTCTTCAAGTATTTCATCCCTGAGCTTTGCTCCTTTAGGCACATATATTCGGTCCTTGAAGTACAGTAATCCTTGCTTGTAGGCAAAGGATTGATACAAGGAACCTTTTTCCTCTCCTGAGATCTTTTTCAGATTAGGATCTGTCTCCTGTGCCTTTCTGGCTTCTTCAATCCATCCAGACTGAATTGTCAATGTGTAAATTTGGGCTTCCTCCCACTTATGCCATTTATGCCATAGGCATAGCAGACTATTTTGCTCATCATGATCAGCTATGGATCCTCCTTTCAAAAGTCCTGTGTACTTCCTGCTCAAGGCATCTGCTACTAGATTGCCTTTGCCCTCTATGTACTGTATACTGCAGTCATAGTCCTTGATGTACTCTAACCATCTCCTTTGCCTCATGTTCAACTCTTTCTGAGTGAACAAGTACTTTAGGCTCTTATGGTCAGTGTAGATCACAAAGGAACTACCCATCAAGTAATGTCTCCATTGCTTCAGAGCAAAAATCACTGCTGCCAGTTCTAGGTCATGGGTAGGATAATTTTGCTCATGGGGTCTTAACTGCCTTGACCCATAAGCAATGACATTTCTATCTTGCATAAGCACACAACCTAACCCAGATCTAGATGCATCTGTATATATGATGTAGGGCTTACTTGGATCAGGAAGAATCAACACTGGAGCTTCAATCAACCTCTGCTTGAGCTCCTGGAAACTCTTTTCACACTTCTCAGTCCACTCAAATCTTTGACCCTTCTTGGTCAGATGAGTAAGAACTGAGGCAATCATGGAAAAGCCTGATACAAATCTCCTGTAGTATCCAGCTAATCCTAGGAAACTTCTGATTTCCTTCACAGTCTTTGGTCTTTCCCACTCTTGCACTGCCTTGACCTTTTCAGGGTCTGCCTTAAGGCCTTGTGCATCTATGATGTGTCCTAGGAAAGACACTTCCCTTATCCAGAATTCACACTTGGATAACTTGGCATAAAGCTGATGTTCCAACAGAGTCTTTAAGACAATCTTCAGATGATGTTCATGTTCATTTTCATCCTTGGAATACACTAGGATGTCATCAATGAACACAACCACAAATTTGTCCAGATGTGGTCTAAACACCCTATTCATCAGGTCCATGAAAGCAGCTGGGGCATTAGTCAAACCGAATGGCATGACTGTGTACTCATAATGCCCATATCTGGTCCTGAATGTAGTCTTAGGAATATCTTCTTCCTTTACTCTCAATTGGAAGTATCCAGATCTCAAATCTATCTTAGAGAAGATCTTAGCTCCCTTGAGTTGATCAAACAGATCCTCAATCCTAGGGAGTGGATACTTGTTCTTGATAGTCACTGCATTAAGCTTTCTGTAGTCAATGCATAGTCTCAATGATCCATCCTTCTTCTTCACAAAGAGAACAGGAGCTCCCCATGGTGAAACACTTGGCCTTATGAACCCTTTTTCAAGAAGTTCATCAAGTTGTTTCTTGAGCTCATTCATCTCTGTGATTGGCATTCTGTAAGGAGGTATGGATATTGGACTAGCTCCTGGTTGCAACTTGATCTCAAACTCAATTTCCCTTAGTGGAGGAATACCTGGCAGGTCTTTAGGAAAGACTTGTGGAAAGTCTCTCACTACAGGTATTCTATCTACTTCTTCTTCACAGTGCAATTGATTCAATGCATAACAATAATCATGCTCAGAAATCACAGGTATCTCATCTAGTACCTCTAGCTCCATGCCATGCATTTCATACACTAATTCCTTAGAATTCACTAATGCATGCACTTCACCATCAGGCAATGTGATTTCCCTCTTAGCACAATCAATTCTTATGTTATGCATAGCAAGCCAATTCATACCCAGCACTAAATCATACTTAGGAATGTCCAACACTAGCAGATTAGTCATAACCTTAGTCTTTCCTACTACTAGCTCACAATCCTTAGCTAGGTCATTAGTGAAAAGACATTGACTACCTGCTGTTTTCACTAAGGATATCCTAGGCATGATTTCAGTAGGCAATTTCATGGCATTAACAAATTTCCTAGACACTATAGACACAGATGCACCAGTATCAAACAGAACACTAACAGGCATACCATTAAGGTAAATGTTACCTCTTAGTGCTCCTCCCTGCTCTGATGTCTGTAGCCTCTCCACTTGGAAGACTCTGCCAGCTCTCTGCATTGGAGGCCGAGGCACTGGAGGAACTGGCCTCTGCTGTCCCTCCCTTGGTGCTCCTCCTCTAGGTCCTGCCCCAATAGGTCTTACTGGACCTTGGTCTTCTGGCCTCCTTTGAGCCTGTGGGCAGTCTTTGATCCAATGATCCATGGATCCACATCTTAGACACGCTTGGGTATCAAAGTAGCAAGGTTTCTTTCCATGAAACCTCCTACACTTAGGGCACCTTAGGCCAGGGAACTTCCCCTTAACCTTGCCCTCACCACCAAAATGGGAACTCTTGGCAATTCCCTTGCCATGTGGTGGCTTCTTCTGCTTGCCTCCTGCCTGACTACTTTCCCCTGGTCCACTGGGAAAGTACTTAGTCTCATACTCCTCTTGCTCTACTAATAGAGCTTTCTGCACTGCTTCATAGTATGTAACTGCTCCAAAAGGTCTAACAGCCTTTCTAATGTCTGACTTTAGGCCTCTAACAAATCTTTTGGCCTTCAATTCCTCCAGTCCATGATACTGAGGAGCATACCTCACCAACTGATTGAATTTGTGCTCATACTCTAGGACACTGAGGTTGTCCTGCCTTAGAGCATCAAATTCAGCTTGCTTCATATCCTTGATAGCATCACTGATGTACTGCTCCTGGAATAGCTGTGTGAACTCTAGCCAGCTCATCTCAATATCTCTTCCTGGCCTTCTCCCTTTCTGGAAAGCATACCTATCTCTGGTGCTCCTCCACCATATCTCTGCACTACCTACCAGATTGTAGGTAGCCAGTGACACTCTCTTGGTGGAGCTGAGTGGCATCCTCTCAAACATTTTTTCAATGAAGATTAACCACTCCTCAGCTCTCTCTGGCCCAGCTCTTCCATCAAACTGTGGAGGTCTTAGGCCTTGGAACCTCTCCAATAGTCTGACCTCATCTAGGCCTTCTAGATCCTCTGATCTATGTCTCCTGGATCTGTGAGAGTCCTCTGTATGGTGATGCTCTCTATGATCTCTATGATCTCTCTACCTTCTCCTAGATCTTCTCTCATGGCCATCCTCAATCTCATTCCTAGTGGAGGAATGGTCATAGACTGAGGGATTGGTCCTAGATACCTGACCAATCTCAGACCTTAGTCTTCTTCCTCTTGGATTTCTCCTATCTTCATCTTCCTCCTCAACAGTTTCATCATTTATGTCTTCTAAGCTTCCAGAAGGAACATATTCAGATGTGTTCCTAGTATCCTCTTCTGGTTACTGCTGTGCATCTTGAACTGGTTCTGCTGGAGCTACTTGGACTCCTTGCTGTTGTGCTTGAATCAACCTCATTAAGTTTTCATTGATTAGAGCTAAGTTCCTCTGAAGCTCTAACCAAACCTGAGGCACTTCAGGGTTTGGTACCCCCTGTTGCCCCTGATTCCCTCTATTCTGTTCATTTCTTTGTTGCCCAGAATCAGTAGGAGGCCTTCGGGGTGGTTCCCCTCTCCTTGTGGCAACCATGTTTACTTCCTGCATTGATGATCCATCATAGAGCACATATAAAGATCATAGGTATTTCAATGGTACTTGACACTAGCAGCTGACCAAACTGAGTTCATATATGTAGATGCATGCAATGCAACTATATGCTATGTACATGTATAAACCATGCTCTGATACCAACTTCTGTTACCCACTCTGGGGTAGTCCAGTTATGGTGCCAAAACTGTGCATTTAAACTCCCAGGTTTGGTGTGTCCTGTAGGTCATCAGAACAACACCCCTAGTGTACATACTCAAGTGACCCTCTTGAGCACTATGTAAATACATGCATATTGGTCTAACCATAACACACATATTTACATTTATGCACACTATGGCAGCTAAGAAGGAAAACACTAGCACAAGTCTTAGTTTTGGCTTCCACACATTAGGCAATCTTGTTAAGTTCTAGTGACCAGCTACTGCACCTGTAACTTCCACTAATAAACTGTATCATTCTAGCCACATAGCCCCCTATTTTATTTGCTCCATTATCAAGTAGAGACTTAGAGCAAACCAAGGAATTTTTTTTTACATCAATAGCCCACCTATGGACCAAGTTATGGATTTTTTAAGTTGGTTACAAAATTCTGACCAAATGAACAGTAACTCAGCCAAATTTGCAACATCATATCTTTGGCTACAGGGCTCTAAATCCAGAAATTCCAAATCCCAGTTAACCCTCTAGATGTTCTCTAGGTGTGGTCAAAATTTCATACCAAGATTCATTCTACACAGGGAGATATTAAACTTTATGTCCAGAGTCAAAATTCTGGCAACTTTTGGACCATTTTGCCCATACAATTTTTCCAAACCATGCAAACACTTCATTCACAAGGGGAAAGCCCTCCAAGGCTATCCCATATATGTCCATTACACATAGGAATTACATTTCCTTTCTTTTAACAACTTTATGTGGCCAAAACAGAATTTACAAGTAAGCAGCCCATCATTCACACTTAGGCAGCTTTGCACCACATCACTTACATAGCCAAAACATTACTCAAATGTTCACATACTTGTCTCATTTTACATACACTACATGTACATGCATACATGCACTAAAATATGGTCTTAACTCAGCTAAATACGAACCCTAGGTTACAGGAGGTCCTGAGACACAATGGACTCCAAAAACAGGATGCTGGACAGCTGCTGCACAACACAATAAGTACCACCATTAAAAATACCAAATGTGCTCCTAAAATCACCAAACTTTCCAGATCATAACTAGACATATGGAAGTTCATGTACCTGAAATTTCAGATCAAAAATCAAACCACAAAAGGTTAGTTTGAAGGTGATCTTTCAGCTGGACCTGAAATGACAGAATTGAGGGGAGTAAGTTTCATTGAGAAACTTAGTAAGGGTAGCACTTGGATTCAATAGGCAATGTAACCATCATTAAAAACTGCATCCAAAGACACTAAAACAAAAAAATCACAATGCATATATACAAGATATAGCAACCAAATGCAGCAGCCAAACACAAAGAACAAACACATGAAATGTGGCAGCAACATATACCATAGGTTAGTCCATAAAACACATAATAAACATAACCAAATCACTATGGCAGCCCTCCTCAAGCTAATGCTTGGTCTTAGGAGGATTTTAACACTAGTTAGTACTAACTTTGGGCTCTAGAAACCCTCATTTTACTGCCATCTTTGTGCACTTCACACTAGGTCACAAAACCTTCAATAAGTGCACTCCTCTCACTAAGCTTGGTTCATCAAGGTCATGGCTCTCTTCCAAGCTTAGCCTTAGCTCCATGGTTTCTTGAAAATATAGAAAACAACCCATGAGAGCAAGAGAACCCTTACCAAAGTGGGTAGGCCGAAAATCAAACTTGATCCTTGAAGTATCCAAGAAATAGCTCTAGTTTGCTTCCAATTGCTTCCTTTTGCCTTCAATTTCAATCAATTGCAAGTTTGAAGGTGTGGTGGCTATGGAGGAAGTATGGCTGTGTTCTTGGGCTGGGGGAGGACGAAAATGAGAGAAGGATAAGTGGTTTGGCCATTTAGATCCTTATTGCCTTTAGTGTTTCCTTTGTCCAAACTTGTCTTCCATGAGTAATTTGGTCCTCCAATAGCAGTTTCATAACATTTATATCCTTGCCATAACTCTTCAAGTCTCTTTCTTGAGAGTTTTGCAATTGAGTACCTGAATTTCCAAAACCTTACAAAAAAAGTCCATAGGTTGCTTGACAAACAAGCAATCCTTTAGGCTTTTCTTGAGGGCCAAGTTACCAACTTGGAACACTTTTAAGGAGGTGTTGATCATGCCTTTTACCCCTCACACTTCAATCACTATGGTGATAATTGTACAATATAATGATTTTTAGCCATTATGACACACTTGTAATTCTCCCATTTTGTGAGGTGGTAACAACGGGGATCGTCTCTATGTACCAAATGTGGAAGGACTTAGACAACAAGTCCTACAGGAGGCACATAATAGTACTTTGAATATTCACCCTAGCATTAGTAAGATATATCATGACCTGAAAATGCATTTCTAGTGGCCAGGACTTAAAATGGATTTAGTAGAACATGTGGCAAAGTGTTTGACATGGAAATGGTTAAAGCTGAACATAAAAAACTAGCAGGTACACTACAAAGTTTACCTCTTCTAGTGAGGAAATGGGGGTCCATTACTATGGATTTCCTAGTAGAATTGCCAAATACCCAGAGTCAGTATGATGCTATATGGGTAGTAGTTGATCGGCTGACGAAGTTGGCACACTTTATACCTATGAAGATCACTTATACATTGGAGAAGTTACCTCAGTTGTACCTCAAGGAGATGCTGAGACTCCATAGTATATCGGATCAGATTATATCTGATAGAGATCCTCGGTTTGCATCACAATTTTGGAATGCTTTCCAGGAAACATTAGGAAGCAAGGTTAGTCTCAGTACTGCTTTCCATCCTCAGAGTGATGGGCAATCTGAAAAAGTAATCCAAACTTTGGAAGATATGTTACATATGTGTTCTGTTGATTTCAGAGGTGATTGGGATGAGCATTTACCACTCATTGAGTTTGCTTATAATAACAGTCATCAAACTATTATTGGTATGGCACCATACGAGGCTTTGTATGGAAGCCATTGTATAATGCCCCATTTTTAGGCATATCCTTCAAATAGAATTATTATTGGTCCTAAGATCATAGCTGATACCATAGCTAAGGTTAAATTAATCCAAAAAAAGATTAAAGTAGCCAACGACCGGCAGACTAAGTATGCAAATTTGAGAATAATAGATTTAAGTTTTGAAGTTGGGGACAAGGTACTTCTTAAAGTGTCGCCCATGAAAGGAGTTAGCCGTATTGGGCTGAGGGGTAAGTTAGCCCTTAGATACATTGGACCTTATGAAGTTTTGAAGAAGATACGAAAGGTTACTTATCGATTGGTGTTACCAGCTAACCTATCCTAAGTGCTTAACATGTTTCACGTTAGTCTTCTCAGAAAATGCATAGTTGATCCGAGACAGGTAGTTAATCCTTCAGTGGTACCTATCCAAGAAGACTTGACCAATGAAGAGAAACCCATTCAAATACTTGATAGGCAAGTCAAGAAAATTTGAACTAAGTGGATTCCAATGATTAAGATCCTTTGGTCTAATCATAGTGAAGAGGAAGCTGCTTGGGAAACGGAGCAGGATATGCTGAAAAGATATCCTAGTGTTTTTTTGGAGTTGTAGCGGAATTTGGGGGACCAAATTACAGAAGGAGGGGAGAATGTTATGGCTCTTCTAGTTGAAGGCTTATTGAAGAAGTTAAAGTACTCTAAATTAACTTTGAAACCTTAATTCAAGTTTACATAGGAAGAATAAGTAAGTTTATCACGGTTCACTAAGTTCCAATGAGGTTAAAACACTAAATAAGCTTCAGGGAAAAAATGCTAATTTTCCATCCTAAATAGTCGGGTCGAGTCCCAATTGTTAAAAATGAGTTTTTATAACCTAAATTTTAACTTTAACCCAAATGTACTTGAAATAAACAAAAAATTAATCAAGAATGACTAAGGTTATAAAAAAAGGGGGGTATGAGTGTTCCATGTTTAATACTTTGGTGGCTTGGGTTTTAAACTTGGTTTATAAGATGGTAAAGTGAGGGATGGCTACCATAACTTGATTTCATCCTTTACACCATTTTTTCTTCATCCAATTGAGCCCAAAATCAAGAGTTTTTGGTGAAAAGAGAAGCTACCATAAGTATATAGGCCATTCGAAGCTCATTTCAAGCATGGAATCATGGTTTTGAAGCTTGGAGCTATGTTTTCCACTATCCCCTATTTTTTATACGAGGTAATCAATGTGTTCTTGATTTATTTCATGTTTATTAGTTGATTGGGAGCTTGGGTTTTGGTTAGAAGTTAGTAACTTGATGTTTTGTGCTCATATTTGCTTGGAACTAGGTGGAGCTTGGTAGAACCCGAATTTTATAGGAAGAGTTACTTGTTTCTTACTTGTGAAGTGAAGTTAAGTTAAGGGAGTTATGTTTGCAAGCATAACTGATGCTATTGGATTGAGTTTGCTTGATGAATTCAAGTAGTTTTCGCAATAGCATTAGTTAGAGGTTATAATGGTTAATGGTGGACTATGAGGTTTGTGAGGATTGAAATGATGTTATAATGCATCATAGATTTCCTTGTGATAATTGGTTGTGATCTATGCAGCATGTTTTACATGTATATGAAATTTGGAGGCTATCCATGCATATTTAAGATGTTTGGGAAGTGTCCAAAGTTCATAGCAGCAAAACTGGGAAAGTTTTCTAGGTTTCGTAGATTGGTTACATTTCGCCAACCCTTACTATTTTCCCATGACACGTCGCCAATACCGCAAAATAAACAGTTTGTTAATAACTATGGCAACGCATCACCATAGGCAAGTTGGCTGAATTTTCCAAATTGTGCTAGGAGGGTCGAGCGGAGACCTAATGGGGTTCTTAGGGTACCTTGGGGTCTAAGCATCCTGGGGTTACTCTAAGACTTTCAAATGTCCTTCAAGTCCTAAGTGTTTTCTTGAGTTTTGTAAAGTTTTATGGTTACTCATACCATAAGTAAAAAAACTAGTTTACTAAGGATCACAACTAAGTATCACTAGCTTGTGTGAAAGATTTAGAGCCCTTGGTGACTTAGTCATTCTATTAGCCACGAAGTTACAAGGTGAAACCTTAGTGCACCTAGTCTACAAGGTCTTCATGGCCTAGTTTGCAATAATCCCACCATAGTGTCCCTGTACAACATAAATGGGAGAGGTTCAACTGGTGATTTATCAGTAGTTAGGCTGGCAAGCTAAGCTTGCTAAAGGACAAGGCTATGCCTAGTAGTTCAACGACTAGAAAAAGGAGAGGTCCCAAGGGACCTAGGTATATGCATATATTCGACCTTTAGGCTATATAAGCTCACAGCAGGTTAGATATGTTCTCATATGTGGAATCCTTAGTAACTTTTCTTGCGAGTACAATGAAGACCCTTACTAAGAATGTTTATGCTCTCACACCCTAGTTTTGTTGTACAGATTCTGAAATTGTTGGGTCGGGTAACCGCTGAGGGTTATCGTGGTAGTTTGCTTTTATTGTAGGTATTACACTTGAGAATCCTCATGATTCTAGTCTATTTAGGTTACTTGTTGGTTAAGTAACAGTGCTAAATATAGTCTTCTTTTAGCTGCAGAGCCTAGTAGCACATGGACAATGACTTTTATGACTCACCACTAGGACTTGCATCCAAGGTGGGAGTTAAGTTCAAGAAGGTCTCAGTTGAGGCTTGTATACATAGCACTCCTAGTTGCCTCCATTGTACATGTTTTAAGCAGTCCTACACTCTAGGGTTACTCTTGGGTGAGGGCATTAGTCTACTTTATGTATGAATTCTCCCACACAGTTGTTATGTGTAGTAAACTCACATAAATGTTGATTTTGTATGCTTTGGCCATTTGAACTTGTTTTCTTTGGAAATGTTTTGGCTAAGTCAATGTTTTATGGTTTTTGCTAATTCAAGTCAAAGCATGAAGAGCATGCATTTTGCATATTCTAGGTTAATCAACTAGTATCATGGAGTTTTAATTTGCACACATATACGACTAGCCAATTGCAACCATCGTGAGACCAACTCTTACGGGCTTCTTGGGCAGGGGCCAAAGACGGCCGTGTCGCTCAACTAGGTGGGAGATTACTTCACCTTGTGGCTACTTGTGAGTCACCTCATGAGTAGACATAGTGAACTCTTTATCTCTCTGATGAGCACTCCTTGGACACTACCCCATAGGGTTATGGCAAAGTATCCGATTTCTGGCATAAAAAGGCATTTCGACTTAATAGTTCAATGTTCCACTAGCTTACTAACACTAACATAAACATCAATCGATCACCATAGTGTCCTTGGTTCCATTTAGGACTTAGTCCCTCTCCTACTCAACTAGTTTCATTAGTTGAGTCTTTCTTATTTCATGAGTCAACTTAGTGGCCATCTACTTCATTTAACCTTGGGATGATGAGCTCAAGACATCCGCTATCCCCAGGTCCATGGCAATCCTTCATATTTCTTGGGTCTTCTTATTGCCTTTTGATAGTTAAGCTAAACCCTAGAAATGGTTCTACTTTTACTAGCTCCACCCTAGGGTATATACCTAATGGACGAACAAGCCTATCCATTCGTTTACCCCTGGATGAATTCCTTGCTCCTTTCTTATTTGCATGGTCACCTCCTACATTTACTGGTTAGAAACAAAATAAAAACTTACCTACTTACCTTTATGGCATTAGACTAAACTGCTTCTTTGGTTTATGACTCTAAGGAACTCATCTGTTTGACTAGCTAGTCGTTCGCTAACAATTAGGCCACTAAACAAACTCATGCAAAAAGACAACCTATGGAACTCTAGAACATTTCCAATGTAAGGTATTTAAGCCTCCACTTATGCGGTTTCACACGCTAGCAAGTAGGCCCTAGTGTGTCAGGTATTAACCCAACACTTTGTGTATCCATAGGTCTTAATGCACTTGGGTTAGCCACTAACCCTACTTGAAACTACTACCCGACATTCAAAACAAAACTATGCTAGTAAACTCATACTAGAACTCTAACAAAGTAACTAGACTACTAGTGAAAGGTTAAAAACTTACCTGACACTAGCTATTCACTACCCACGAGATCACTATGGCTACCTTTTCACATCTGGCTAGTGGCTGCCAACTTCAACCACTTGATTGGCCAAACAACCTCAAACTATTACTCTGGTGCACTAGGTTAACTCCTTGTTGCAAGAACTATTGTGGATAAACTTCTTAGGCTGGTCTCAACGTAACCAAGCCCAAAAATGAAACTAGTCCAATGACCACTATGACCGTTGGCAACACTTTTTAGGTGTAAGCTAAGAGTGATACATTCTTTACACCTCTAGGCCTTGCCCTTCACCTCATAATCCACTCTTATTCCTCGGTCTTAGGTCAACTTTTGCACTATATGTGTGTTACCCCTGCTCTTAGTAGGTTGGATAAGCCAACCTCCACCTTGTAGTCTCATGTCTTTAACTCATCTAACTCTTTTTCAAGAGCTACTACATCTTACACCACTTACTAGTGTTGACCTCAAAGATTGTCAAGTGCCCTCATATACTACCTCAAGGCCATGGGGAACTTATCCTCAAGCTCATACTCTCAGTGGAAAAGTACGAGTGTGCTACCCTTTATTGCTTTGTAGCCCAGATGACCAAGTGCTTACCGCTTAGGTCAGTGCATCCTAAAATCTCTTCAGTGTAGCCTAACCCAATCAAGTTGGCGAGTTAAAGTTCTAGAACCTCTGGAGTAATCCACCTGGCCTAGTGGTACTCCCTACCTTGGGAGAATCCATATCCTTCTAAATAGCCTATCTTATGAATGAGCTCCAAAATAACTTCCTAGGATCGTGGTCACATCTTGACTACTTACACCAAGGTGTTGCCCTACCTTGGAGCAAGATAAACCAATTGCCCAAACATTGCCACACTCGATTGCTAGGATCCATTCCTAGACCTTAGCATTTGAAAACAAACTTGACCTAGTTTTACCATCGCAACCTACAGCTAAAGCCAGAAGACAACTCACAAATGTTGGTTAATACTAACTACCTTAGCATAAAGACAAACTACTAGATCTTAGTAACTAGCCTCCAATGACCATGGCTGAGCTCTGATACCAAAAATTGACACGACCTTCATGGGCCTGCCCAAGAAGCCAATGAGAACTTGTCTCAGGCTAGTCACAATTGGCTCTTGTGCACTAGTTAAAACCTTTATACTTCTATTTATTTAATCCTACTATGCAGTCAAGCATGAGTATATGCTTTGACTTAATTAATAAAATAAAGAAACAATACTTAAAACATTGCCAGGGCTTATTTTGATAAAACCAATTATCAAAACTATCAAAGCATTCAAAGCATTCAAGTTGAATTAAGCACACACAATCAATTGTGTGCAAGCATCCAAATAAGAGTAGACTATGCTCGCACCCAAGAGTGACTCTAGAGTAGACTACTTATACATGAGCATTGGAGGCAAGCTAGTGTATTAGAACTATACACTCAATGACTATACTGAGATTCAGAACCAAGCTTCCACCTTAGAGAAAACTCCCAGTGGCAAGCTCCATAAGCCCTCCTTTGTGCTTTACTAGCCTCTATAGGCCAAAAAGATGACTATAGTTAGTACCATAACTTAACCAACAAGCAACCCATAAAATAGAATCATAAAGATTCAAATAAACCAAATACCTGCTCACAATCCTAGCTCAACAACCCTCAACGGTTGCTGGCTCAATGACACCCAAAACTGTACAACAAAAAGTAAAGGAGTGAGAATCAAAGATTCTCAGTAAGAGGTCTTCAACCAATAAGAAAAATCCTGAGGACTCCACATATACAACAATATGAAACTTGCTGCGTACACTTGCAGCCTGAGGGTCTAATATATGCGCATATACCTAGGTCCCTTAGAACTCTCCTCATCCTAGTCCTCCTTATTGGGCATCACTCTGTGCCTAGCAAGTTCTGGCCACTAACTCGCTCCTAGTAAGCCTTAGCTTACTGACTGACGTAGTAACGTACCCTTCCCTTAGTTGTTGTGCATGTGAACATGGTGGGTGCTCCTTGCTTGTGCTGTAAAAAATCCACTAGGTGTACTAGGCCTCCACATAGTGCCTCAAGTCCTTAGACTTGACTAGGTCACTTGTGTACTAAGCCTCCACCCATTTAACCTACCAAGGATGCACTAGGCTTTCACTTGTACCTTAAGGCACCGCTTGGTTAGGCAACAAGTGCATTAAGCCTTTATCCATGGTGCTCCCCTATCCACTATTACTTGGTTCACACTAATGAAGTGACAATGATAATGGTTGGACTCATTTACTAGGTTCTTTGGAAACCCAACTAGGTGCACTAAAGTTTCCACAGTGAAGTCTTAAATCCAAAGTCCCAACTAGGCTTTCAATGTGGTGGCCTGCGGCGGCTTCGTCGTGTGCCATTGTGCGGGTAAGGAGGACTTCTGACGGAGGAGAGCACCTTGGGAGCAGATTCCCCAGTGGAGGATACCTGAAATGCTCCAGAAAACACAGGTTAGGAAGTCCCTGGAGTGTATTTCGGGGGAGGAGCCTCCGACGCCCAAGTCAGCACTTGTAGGTAACTAGATTATGTGCTCTTTTGTGTATGGCAAGAGAACTTTCTTCTTACCTCGCTGGGATGTTTCCCGGGCGTTTATAAAGGGGGCGTACAAAAGCCTTTCTCCACGTGGTTGTCCCAGATTATGACACGTGTTCGGTGGGACGTGATCCCTATTTTTTGGGGAATGAAGGGACACTTATCTCAGTGAAAGTCACCTGGCTAGAAGCCTAGGCATTCCGAGAGTGTCATGTCAAGGTGTCCTTGTGATGGCGTGCTCCAGTGGTAGCGTGTCAGAACGTACTTGGAGGGCGACTTTATGAGGAGGTGTCAGAGGCTCATTGAATGCTCTGTTCATACTCCCTGAGGTTACTCTAACATTTGTAGTAGTACATTCCCCGAGGATGGTCCCTCTGAGGGATACTTCTGCTTCTGAAGAGGGTCTGATTGTTCTGCCGAGGTCGGTCCTACCTCTCCCTAAGGAGGCGAATTCCCGACATAATGCCAGGGGGTCGTTTTATCCTTCCGACCTCAGCTGATAGTTTTCCTCTGTCGAGGTCGGTACTCCGTCGAGTCTGGGAGCTCGACCAGTGATGGGCACCTCGGCCATCACATGCCCCCTCCTGGCGAGCCGAAGCGGGGACTTTGGCTATGCTTTTCTTGGAAAGTTGCCTTTCTTCAGAAGGCGTCTCCTCGGAGCCAAGGTACCTTCCTTTAGTTTTCTAGATGTTCTCAGGACGCACGTTACTTTTTTCTTTTTGCTTTTTCTGCCGCAAGTCTGTGAATCATCGCATCCTTTGGCCAGGCGTGTCAGTTATGGATAACCGTGCCTGGGTTTTCGCGATGTCAGAGGGGCGTGCCCTGGTTCCTTGCACTGCGTGACACGTGGACACTATAGTTACGCTGGTTACGTTAACTACGCCCCTTCGCCTTCAAGGGGTAATAATGAGGCGATTACATCCTCAAAGGATGATTATGACGGCGTTTGGCTTATCCTCTTTCGGTCTATATAAGCACCTCCCGCCCCATTTTGCCTTACTCTTTTGTTTTAGCTTTCATCTGTTCTAGAGTCTTTTCCCGTTCTTTTCCTTTTTCCGGTGGTGGTTCCTACGGCGGGGACTTCTTGCGGCGGTGTTTCGTAGTTCAGATCTTAGCAAAATCTTTGGTGGGTGTTCCTTTTTGTGGTTTCTCTCCGTCGTTGTTCCTCTATTTCTCCCAAAGTCATCTATCTTTTTCTTTTGAAAGATGTCAAATCCGACCCCATTGATGACTTTGTGCCCTCTTCCTGAAAGTTTCGTTTCTCTTGAGGCTCACCCCTGTTCCACTACTTTGGAAAAGATGACAAAGTGGGTGGCCTAGTACTACCTTCCTTCTTATATCACACCGAGGTTACCTATCCCGGGATCTTATGGTTACGCAGCTTCTTCGGGGGACGTTACCGTTTACCGAGCTCAGCTAAAAGCCGGTCTTCGGTATCCCCCTCATCGCATGATATGCGAATTCTGCAAATTCCATGGTATTGCCGTGAACCAACTTCCCCCAAATTCTTATTCTTACTTTAATTCTTTCCTTTGCATGTATGGGGTGTTCCACATAAACCCCACTTTCTCTTCTTTATGCAATACTACAAACTTCACCCGGTCCCGAAGGGTGGTTTTTACTACCTTCTTCCCCGAGGGTCCGGGAGCAAGAAGTTTATGTTTACCTTCGGTAATAAGGACAGTTGGCAAGGGTGGCAGAGGAAATTTTTCTTTTTTCGGGTTCCCGAGTCTTGGAGCCATGTTCCTATTAGATGGGCTTCGGGGACTTTGAAGGTCGACGTCGTCGATCCCCGGAAGCTCCTAACTCCAGTATTGCTTGCCGAGTTCGACAACTTTGACAGACATATTCGGGCAGTAGCGGACTGGGACTCCGAGGACCCCTCACGTTCACCTTACCCTTTTCCCATTAAGTGGGATCTTATGTCAGAGGAGGTCCTTCGGGAACTAGGGGTGATAAGTGACCCCGGTATGCCTGTGCCTGTTCTTCCGGGGAAAAAAGCCTGGATAGTCATGCTCCTTCGGCACGAGATTTCTTATGATGCTTTTTCCGAGAGTGAGTCATCTTTCAGGGTTTGATATCTGTTTTCCTTTCAGACTTACACTGATATTTTATCTTTTTGTAAAGATGGGCGATCAATCTGTCGACTTTTATAAGTCACTTTACGAAAATCAGGCTGAGAGGGGGGAGCAAGTTCGCAAGAAAGCTCTTGCTAAAAGGAAGAAGACGACTGCCGGCTCTTCTAAGTTCAAGAAGGTCAAGGCTACCACTCCTCCTCCTCTCGAGAACATGGCTGAGATGGAAGATCAGTCTTCTGCTCAACTACTGACCTCCGCGAACCCTCCCTCGGACCCTGCCCTCCATGGGGAGAAGCTGAGTCCTGCCGTTGCGACCGAGATTTCAGCACAGGAAAGGGCTGCTCAGAAGTTTGAAGAGGGCAGAAAGAGAAAGGGAAAGAATATCCCTGAGGAAGTTCAGGAGGTCGGTTCTGAAGAGCACGTCTCCATTCTTTCTTCCGAATATGAGTTGTCAGAAACTAGTATGATTCTAGGTGTGTATTTTTGGCGGACACCTGCACCTTCTCTTTCGGAAGGATCCTTGTTAGGCTGCTGACAGGTTTTTTGAGCTTAATAAGGAACTTCGCCTTGAAAGGAGAATCATTAAGGCATATTCTTTTGGCAATGAAGCCTTATTCATCGTGTATTTTCATTGATGACTTCGGGGAGGAATAGCTACAAGCTTTCTTTGAAAAATGTCTAAGTGTAGAATTTTTTCAGAGAGTCTGAATGCCAAGTATTCTTCAACTCCCCTCCCTCGATATCACCCAACTTATAGACCACCGGGCGAACCTCGTCAAGGACCAAATAGGGTCCACTCCATTTTGCCCGGAGTACCCCTTCTGATGGCCTTCGCTGTTCGAATTCGGTCTTTCGGAGAATGAGGTCTCCTTTTTTGATCTTTTTTTTTTCTTACTTGTGAATTGGCGGCGTGGGCTATTCTCTGCTAGAAGGCCTTTCTTCTTAACTCGGCCATTTCGCGGTGTTCCTCGAGGAGGTCCAGTTTTGCCCTTAGTCCAAGATCATTTCCTCCTTCATCGAACACCTGTACTCTTACCGACGGCTGCATGACTTCAATGGGAATAATGGCCTCAGTCCGATATACGAGCGAGAAAGGAGTCTCTCCCGTGGCTCTTCGGGGAGTCGTTCGGTAGCTCTATAGCACACTTGGGAGTTCTCCTGGCCATTTCCCTTTTGCCTCTTTTAGCCTTTTCTTCGGGCCATCTTTTATTGTTCTGTTAGATACCTCGACCTACCCATTACTCTGAGGATGGGCCACTGGAGCAAAATGCATTTTGATGCTGAGGTCCTCCATGAGTTCCCAGAACCCCTTGTCCGTGAACTGAGTGCCGTTATCGGCCACTATTACCCTCGGAATGCCAAATCGGCATATAATGTTCTTCCATACAAACTTTTGAGCGTCCTTCGCTGAGATTGATGCCAGCGGCTCTGCCTCTATCCACTTAGTGAAATAGTCTACCGCGACGATGCAAAACTTTACCCCGCCGGGATCGCTTGGGAGAGGTCCGATGAGATCAATGCCCCATACGGCGAAGGTGCAGGGAAAGTCCGTTGCATTTATTTCTTCTGAGGGTAGCTTTTGGATGTTGGCGTGCCTTTGGCAGTTGTCACATCTTGGGACGAACTACCTTGCATCCTTCCTTAAAGTAGGCCAAAAGTATCCTTGGTGGAGTGTTACCCCAGCGAGGGCGTCTGTTCCTATATGGGAACCACACACTCCTTCGTGGACCTCTTCAAGTATTACTCTGACATCATCCTCGCCTACACATTTTTGTAGAGGGCTTGCATACCCTTGTCTGTATAGTTCTTCCCCAATGAGGAAGTACCTTCCTGCACGTTTTCGTATTTTTGCGGCTTCTTTAGGGTCATTGGGAAGCTCCGAAGTTGCTAAATATTTCTCGAGGGAGCCTTGCCATCCCTCCCCCGAGGTTTCTATGCACATTGACTCCGTGCTGGGATGTTTTAGTACTTCGGTAGGTTCCCTGGATTTGGCCAAGGCATCAGCTTGGGTATTATCCCTTCGGGGCACGTTCTTGATGCGCACTGAGTCGAAATTCTCAATGAGTTTCTGAACAAGGTCGTGATACTTAGCCAAAATTGGGTCCTTTGCCGCGTACTCTCCCTTCGTCTATCAGACTATTAACTGTGAATCACTGTGGGCCATAAGGTTTTTTATGCCTACTTTTCTGGCCATTTTCAGTCCGGCTATGAGGGCTTCGTATTCGGCAATGTTATTGGTAACATTAAAACTGAATTTGATTGCTTTAGAAGCTTCCATGCCTTCGGGGCCCTGAAGGACTATTCTAGCTCCTTGATGTTCTGTGCCTGACACTCCATCGACGTAGAGCTTCCATTCTGGATCAGTCTTTGTTTCACCTTCCGCGAGTGCTTCGGTTTTTTCGATCTCGGGGATTTTGGCGATGAAGTCTGATAATGCCTGAGCCTTTATCGCCCTTCTAGGCTCATAAGTAATGTCGTATTCACCGAGCTCGATGCACCATTTTGATAGTCTTCCCGAATGCTCCACTTTTTTCATTACATCTCGTAGGGGCAAGTTACTTCGAACGGTGATGGCGTGTCCTTGGAAGTAGGGTCGCAATCTCCTGCCCGCGAGTACCAACACGTAGATAGCTTTTTGGAGCAACGGGTATCTCGTCTCGGCGCCATGTAGGGACTTGTTAACGTAATACACTGGCCACTGTTTCCCACCTTCTTCTTTCACTTAGACGGAACTTACCGCCTTTTCAGTGACTACGAGGTAGAGAATGAGAGTCTCTCCCTCCCGAGGTTGCCGGAGTGTTGGGAGGCGAGTGAAATAGCTTTTGAGCTCTTCCCAGGCTTTCTGGCATTCTGTATTCCATGGATGCTTCTGGATTCCAGAGTTTCCACTGTCCTTGGAGACTTTGGTGAGCACTTTGAAAAATGGGCGATATCGATCACCATACCTGGAGATGAATCTACTTAGGGAGGTGATCCTTCCGGTAAGCCTTTGTATGTCTTTGATAGACGTAGGTGTTCAGAAGTTTAGCAGGGCTTTCACTTTCTCAGGATTAGCGTCTATTCCCCTTTCTGATACCATAAACCCGAGAAATTTTCCTGCGTTTACTCCGAACACACACTTTTCGGGATTAAGGCGTATGCCGAACTCCCGAAGTCGTTGGAAAGTTTTGGTTAAGTCGGTGATATGGTTACCAGGCACTTTGCTCTTGACTATCATATCATCGACGTATACTTCCATGTTCCTACCGATCTGTGCATCAAATACCTTGTTCATCAGTCTTTGGTAGGTGGCCCCTGCGTTTTTGAGCCCGAAGGGCATTCTAACTTAGCAGTAGGTACCTATTTCTGTGACGAAGGCCATTTTTTCCTCATCCTCTGGGTTCATTCGGATCTAGTGATACCTGCTGAAGGCGTCGTGGAAGCTGGGCAGTTCGTACTCGCCAGTTGCATCTACCAGCTGATCTATGGCTGGCAATGGGTAGGAGTCTTTTGGACATGCATCGTTCAAGTTTCGAAAGTCGATGCACATTCGGAGCCTTTCACTACCCTCTTTTGTGGCTATAACCACATTGCTGAGCCATTCGGGGTATTTTATTTCCCTTATTACCCCAGCCTCCATGAGGTGATTAACTTCAGCTTTGACGAAGGAATTTTTGTGAGCTG
Organism: Aquilaria sinensis; assembly: GCA_005392925.1. Taxonomy (NCBI): domain Eukaryota; kingdom Viridiplantae; phylum Streptophyta; class Magnoliopsida; order Malvales; family Thymelaeaceae; genus Aquilaria; species Aquilaria sinensis. The sequence goes on from SMDT01000701.1 coordinate 118,391, forward strand.
ATAGATTCCGTTTCTTCTGCCGAACTAGTCTGACGCGTGGTTGTACTCTAAGATTGTGGTGGATTATGCCGGGGTCAACCCCAGGCATATCCTTCGGTGAATAAGCAAATAGATCTTTGTTCATGCATAAAAAGGATACAAGACTTTTTTTGTCCCCTTCGGCCAGTTTTTTCCCAATTCGGGTGTTTCAGCCGGGGATCAATTCTACATCTTCCGTTTCTACTTCTTCGAGGCTTTCCATCTCCTCTGCTGCTGCCTTTTCATTTACCAGGACCATTTTTTCCTCTGCCGAAGTTTGTACGTGGATCTTGGCTAGGCTTTGCCTGGCCCTTATGAAGACTTTTCTAACCGCGGCCTGATCTATGTAGATTTCGGCATCTCTGTCTTCAGTGGCGAAGGTGACAGTCAGGTATCTTATGTCTGGTCGTATGTGAAAATTGCCCTGAGTCTGCCTTCCAAGAATGGCGTTGTATGCTGATGGTACATCAATGACTATAAATCTTGTTCTGTCGGAGGCGATTAACTCTTCTTTGCTCTGGGGTGAGACCCCTTTCAGCATTACCGGCAGGTCGATGTACCCGACGACCGGAAGTTCAGATGGTCCGACGCCAAAGGTGGGGGAACTGACTGGGCTAAGATCACTTTTTGAAATGTCTAATTTTCCTAGCAGATGAGAAAAAATGACGTCGGTGTTTGAGCCGTTGTCGAGGAGCACTTTTTTGACATCCCAGTTTCCTATGCTTGCCATGACAAGGAGGGGATCATCGTGAGGGAACTTTACTATAGACCCATCCCTACGGGTGAGCCTTCGTGAGGAGTTCCCGTACTCCATGATGGAGACTTCCCTCATTTTTCTTTTTCTTTCGGCCGAGGGTATCCTAGTGGTGATGGTTTGGATAACCTCTGCCGAGGGTGGCAGACTTTTTCGGGGACTCCGGTCCCGTCGTCTATCAGAGTCATACTCTTCATCGCCTGCTCTCCTCTGCTCTTCCTTTCTCCCCTTTGGAGAAGGCATCCGCAAGTATCGTCGGAGTTGACCCTGTTTGATCAGGGAGTCGATGTACTTCTTCAACTGGAAACAGGCTTCAGTGTCATGGCCATGATCCCGGTGAAATTGACATAATTTTTTCATATTCGTTTTATTCTCTGGGGCCATGGCCTTTGGCCTTGGGACTGTGGTCCTTTGCCTTTCTAGCGCCATCAGAATACTGGCTCTTGTGGTGTTCAGGGGGGTGAATACTACGGGCCTCTTTCCTCTTTGCCTTCGAGACCGCTCTGCCTCGTTCTGCTGGCGTGGCTGATGACTAGGCCCTTCGGTGCAAGGGTGTTCGCCTTTAGGTCCTCCCATTCAGAGTTCTTCGGCCATCATGTGTTGTTCGGCACTCCTGTAAAACTCCCCAAGTGTTTCTGGGGGGTCCTTGGAGAATTCGTAGAACAGCTAGGAGTCTATCCGCAATCCCCTGACCATTGCGAGGAAACGAATTTCTGGCCGAAAGTTTGGTACGCTCACTGCTTCTCGATTGAATCTTTCCACATAATTGCGGATGGTCTCCCCTCCTCTCTAGGCTATGTCAAACATTTGCACTGGCATTTTGGCAGTTGGCCTACTACCAATAAACTGTTGGGTGAAAGTAGTAGATAGCTCTTGAAAGCTTATCAAACTTCCCTGGGGCAAAGAGCTATACCATGCTGTTGCTGGTCCTGAGAGTGTTACCTCAAAGCATTTACAGAGTGTGGCATCACCTGCGCCGTGCAGCACCATACTTCGCTTGTATTTTGTCAGGTGCGCCTGGGGGTCACTTCGCCCATCATATGTTTCCAGGCGAGGTACCCTGAAATCACTGGGCATTGGCACCTCTACTACCTCGCGTACGAAAGGCGACTCCTCTCCTGTGTAGGAGTCGGACAACCTGGACCAGACTGGTTTCTGGGAGACCTGTTTCTCGACCTTTTCCAGCCTTCCCAGGATCCTTTCCATAAGGGCGGCAGTGCTGGTTCCTACCTGCCGCGGTGTGTTCGCTGGTAGTGGCAAATTTCTCCTTCGCCTTGGGGAACGACTCCGGCAGGGGGGAGAGGGGGACCTCTGGTAAGGGGACACTCTCCGTTGACAGGAGGCCCTGGTTTCTTTTGGGGCTCCCCTTCTGGCTGGGCGGACCTCAATGGGTTCACTGTCTATTGAATATGCATCAAGGGAGTCTCCACCCCCTGAACTCCGCTGAGTAGATCGCGAGCTCCTTTCCCAACGAATGGTCAGGCGTGAGGCCCTTTGAGCTGGTGAGGGTTGCGGCAACCTCTGATCGAGCTGCTGAGTGATTTCGGCAACGATAGAACACTGGAAATCCTGTAGGAAGCTCATCGTTACTGTTATAGGACGATCGTCCTCCGTGATAGAAGTTTCTACCACAGGCAGAGTGGCCGCCTGCTGAGTCTCGGGTGCGAGGGGGGGTCTTAAAACCCCTTTGTCCTTCACGCGCCGAGTCTTCACGACGGTGATATGGGATAGTGTTCCCACAGACGATGCCAATTAGTGGCCTATGGCGGCTTCGTCGTGTGCCATTGTGCGGGTAAGGAGGACTTCTAACGGAGGAGAGCACCTTGGGAGGAGATTCCCCAGTGGAGAATACCTGAAATGCTCCAGAAAACACAGGTTAGGAGGTCCCCGGAGTGTATTTCGGGGGAGGAGCCTCCGACGCCCAAGTCAGCACTTGTAGGTAACTAGATTATGTGCTCTTTTGTGTATGGCAAGAGAACTTTCTTCTTACCTCGCTGGGATGTTTCCCGGGCGTTTATAAAGGGGGCGTACAGAAGCCTTTCTCCACGTGGTCGTCCCAGATTACGACACGTGTTCGGTGGGACGTGATCCCGGCTTTTCGGGGAATGAAGGGACACTTATCTCAGTGAAAGTAACCTGGCTAGAAGCCTAGGCATTTTGAGAGTGTCATGTCGAGGTGTCCTTGTGATGGCGTACTCCAGTGGTAGCGTGTCGGAACGTACTTGGAGGGCGACTTTATGGGGAGGTGTCAGAGGCTCCTTGACTGCTCTGTTCGTACTCCCCGAGGTTACTCTAACGTTTGTAGTAGTACATTCCCCGAGGATCGTCCCTCCGAGGGATACTTCTGCTTCTAAAGAGGGTCTGATTGTTCAGCCGAGGTCGGTCCTACCTCTCCCTGGGGAGGCGAATTCCCGACATAAGGCCAGGGGTCGTTTTATCCTTCCGACCTCGGCTGATAGTTTTCCTCTGTCGAGGTCGGTACTCCGTCGAGTCTAGGAGCTCGACCAGTGATGGGCACCTCGGCCATCAGAATGGTACTAAACCTTGCACCCAACTAATGGTGTTCAGTGTGACCATATTTTCCTTTAAAACTTGCCTTCACCTTAAGTTGAAATAACTTCAAAACTAGGCCATTTTAAGTATGGTGAAGGCATGGAGGTGATATTACTCCCTCTTAGCTTCATGTGGAATCTAGAATCATCTCAATTGGACACCCGAGCAAAAGGTTATGAAGAAACCAAAACTGGGTGTCAATGTTATCTTGGTGATGCATCGCCACAGTTCTTGACGTGCTACCTATTTTTGAAATATTGGCGATGTGTCGTGGGAACTGGTATGGATTAGTGATGCTTAGCCAATCTTGTGAAATGCGCAAAAGGTTTCCAGATTTTGTACCATAGCTACTTTGGGGCCTTCCAAGGCCATCCAATGGCCCTAGGGACACCTTGAAATGCCTCAGACCTTCAAGTACACATGCAATAGACCACAATGCAAGATTGAAACCAATCCTATGGTGCCCATAAACACCACACAAATCCTCAGAAACTCCCTAGTTTAACATGTTCATCACCATCCACCAACTAATGTGATTCATGAAACTATTTCAACTTAACAAGCAAACAAGCTGGGAATGGCATCAATTATGCTTGAATCATAAATCCCTTACCTTAAGCACCAAAAGCTTCAAGCTTCAAGTGCAAAGGCTCCACTCAGGTTTTCTATGGTTCTAAGCAAATTCAACTTATAAGATACCAATTCAAGCTCATTCTAACTAGAACCAAGGTCATGGAAGCTCAAGAAACCAAGAACAACAAGTAAACCATTTAGGCTAAATGTACCTAAGCTCCACAAGCCTAAAAAATGTAATCCAAGTGCTTTCGCACCAAAATCATGCAAAAACAAGCTCTTTCTTGCATGGGTTTCTCATGAAACTTTCATTTCCACCAAGAATTAGTGAAAGAATGGAAGTTTGGGCATGGAATTGAAGATAAAAGGGAGAGCTACCAGTTTGTGAGGTTAGGGATGATGAATAATGATTGCCAAAATCTTCAAAATGGTTTAAATAGCCAACGTCTCACTTAAGTCCTTCAACTTCGTTAATTTTTTTGAAAAGACACACATGCTCAAGTAGTGTCATAAAACTTGGTAATTTATCAAACTCTTTGGTGTCTTGACACTTAGGTCCAAAAGATCAACTTATGAGCATAAACACAAAACTTATCACCTCGGGAACAAAATTACCATTTTTCCCCTAGTGACACTTAGGTGCCAAATTAAACTAGGAACTATCTCCCTTTTAAAACACTTGCTTGACTAGCTTATTCAAACTAATTGAGGTATTAAACTAGGGATTTTTTACCTGTCTAAGAAGTCTTATTTGACCATTGAAAGTCTGCTACTTATAGGGGCATAATAGTTGCATGGCTAGATTAATACAGTTTTTTGGAAGAAGTTTCAGGTGTAGTGGTTGGTCACTTACATTTAATAAGATTGCCTAATGTGTGGTACCCAAGATTAAGACTTGTGCTAGTGTTTTCCTTCCTTGCTACCATGGTGTGCATAAAATGTGAATATGTGTGTAATGGTTGGACCAATATGCATGCATTTACATAGTGCCCAAAAGGGCCACTTAGGTTTGTCACTAAGGGTATTGTTCTAATGGCCTATAGAACATACCAATCCTGGGAGTTTTTAAATGCATAATTTTGGTACCATAACTAGACTACCCCAAAGTGGGTACCAAATGTGGTATCAGACAATGGTTTACACATGTACATACGTGAACTCAATGTGGTCAGCTGCTAGAGTTAAGCACCATTGAAATACCTATGATCTTTATATGTGCTTTATGATGAATCATCAATTCAAGAAGTAAACATGGTTGCCATAAGGAAAGGGGAACCACCCCGAAGGCCTCTTACTGAATCTGAGCAACAAAGAAATGGACAGAATAGAGGGAACAGGGGGCACTAAACCCTGAAGTGCCACAGGTTTGGTTAGAGCTTCAAAGGAACATAGCTCTAATCAATGAAAAATTAGTAAAGCTGATGCAAGCACAACATCAAGAAGTTCCAGTAGCACAGGTAGAAGTAGTGTAGGATCCATTTTAGTAATTAGAAGAGGAAGCTAGGAACACATTTGAACATGTTCCTTCTGGAGGAACAAGAAACAGAAATGATGAAATTGATGAAGTGGAAGACGAGGATAGGAGATATCTGAGATGTAGAAGAGTAAGATCTGAGATTGGTCAGGTGTCCACGATCAATCCCTCAGTCTATGACCATTCCTCCACTAGCAATAAGATTGAGGAAGATCATGAGATAAGAGGTCAAAAAGGCATAGGAGACAGATCCTATTTCGAAAAGGATATCAGGAGAGAAAAAGGGTTCCTTGTATGAATCCTTTGCCTACAAGCAAGGATTATTGAACTTTAAGGACTAAATCTATGTGCCTAAAGGACCAAAGCTCAAGGATGAAATACTTGAGGAAGCTCACACAAGCAAGTTGAACATCCATCCAGGAAGTGAGAAAATGTAGAAAGACTTGAAGACACACTTTTGGTGGCCAAATATGAGGAGAGACATACTTATGTCTCCAAATGTGCCACATTCCAGAGGCTAAAGGTAGAGAGGCCTAGAAGCCAGTTGGTACCCTACAGACTCTACCTATACCAGTGAGGAAGTGGGGCAACATAACCATGGACTTTTTTACTGAGTTGCCTATGACTAGATTAAGGCATGATACAATCTGGGTCATTGTGGATAGGCTAACCAAATGTGCCCACTTCTTACCTATGAAACTCATAGATTCTCTGGAAAAGTTGTCTTAGATGTATATCTAAGAGATAGTGAGGCTACACGGAATACTAGATTCCATTGTATCTTATAGAGATCCAAGATTTACGGCTCGATTTTGGAGTGCTTATCACCCTCAGACTGATGGGCAAACTAAAAGGGTGATACAGATATTGGAATACATGCTCAGGAGCTCTATGTTGGATTTCAAGGGTGAATGGGACAAACACTTGCCATTGGCAGAATTCTTATATAACAATAGTTATCAGAGCGCCATTGGCATGGCACCTTATGAAACATTATGTGGAAGAAGGTGCATGACACCCCATTGTTGGGTGGAAGCCTTAGATAGGCCAGAGTTGGGTCCCAAAATTATTGAGGAAACTACTGCCAAGATCAAGAAGATTCAAGAAAGATTAAAGGCAGCTAATAAAAGAACCACAGCCTATGTGAATAAAAGAAGAAAAGACTTGGAGTTCGGGTTGGTGACAATGTTTGGCTGAAAGTTGCACCAACCAAAGGTACTGTCAGATTTGGTAGAATAACTAAGTTAGCTCCAAGATATATATGTCCTTATGAGATCTTGGACAAATTTGGCAAGGTTGCATACTGGTTAGCTCTACCGCCAAGCATGTCGAGTGTTCATAATGTTTTTCACATCAGTATGCTCAAGAAGTGTCTATTGGACACAAAGCATGCTATTATAGTGGAAGACATATAGTTGGAACCTAACTTGACATATGAAGAGAAACCTATAGCTATCTTGGCCAATGATACCCGAATGTTAAGAAACAAGCCCATTCCCATGGTTAAAGTTCAGTGGTCACACCACTTTGAAAGAGAAACAGCCTGGGAAATTGAGAAACACCTTATGGAAAGGCATCCTACAAAATAGCCGAAGCTAAAGGGCATTTTTGTACAGCCAAAATTTTTCACAGGGGCAGGATTGTTACCGCCTCACAAAAGTGGGACAATTACAAGTGTGGCATAACGGTCAAAAAACCATTATATTGTGTAATTCTCTTTATAGTGATTGAAGTATGAGGGGTAAAAGGTATAATGAACGCCTCCTTCAATATGTGTTCTAAGTTGGTAACTTGGCCCCCAAGAAAAGCCTTAAGGATTGCTTGTTTTTCAAGTAACCTATGGACCTTTTTGTAAGGTTTCAAAATTCGGGTACTTAATTGCCAAACTCTCAACAAAGAGCCTTGGAGAGTTATGGGAAGGATATGAATGGTATGAAAGTGCTATTGGAGGACCAAATTTCTCATGGAAGACAAGTTTGGAGAAAGGAAACACTAGAGGCGTCAAGGACCTAAATGTCTTAGTGTAAACCTTAAAGTGTTCAAGCTTTTGACTTAGGTTAAAGGGTGGAATTGTGGGGTTATCCTACCATTGGGGAGTTGGCTATGGCTTGATAAATAGTAAAAAAGGTGGGCAAAATGTGGACCAATAAGTTTAGGACAAACAAATCATGCTTATGGGTAAAGAAAATGACATAAAGCATGATTAAGGCTAATAAGGATGTTTAATGTCTGAAAGTTAATTTAAGAAGCCAAACTCAATTTTTCTACTCTCATATTTGACCCAACCAGCCACCACCCTTCTCCAAACTTCTTCCATAGCTCCTCCATAGCCACCATACCTCCAAGATTGAAATTGAAGGCAAAAGGAAGCAATTGGAAGCAAACTATTGCTATTGCTTAAATACTTCAAGGACCAAGCTTCAAATTCGGCCTACTCATCTTGGTGAGGATTCTTTTTCTCTCACAGATTGTTTACTATATTTTCAAGCATCCATCAAGCTGGGGATAAGCTTGGAAGAGATAAATGAGCTTGATGAACCAAGCTTAGTGAGGCGAGTGCACTTATTGAAGGTTTTGTGACCTAGTGTGAAGTGCACAATGATGGCAGTGAAGTGAGGGTTTCTAGAGCCCAAAATTAGTACTAACTAGTGTTAAACTCCTCCCCAGACCAAGAATTAGCTTAAGGAGGGCTTCTATTGTTACCCACTCTGGGGTAGTCCAATTATGGTGCCAAAATTGTGCATTTAGACTCCCAAGATTGGTAATGTTCTGTAGGCCATCAGAACACTACCCTTAGTGTGCATACCCAAGGCACTTTGTAAACACATACATATTGGTCCAACCATCACACACATATTCACATTTCATGCACACTATGGCAGAAAATAAGTAAAACACTAGCACAAGTCTTAATTTTGGCTACCACACATTAGGTAATCTTGTTAAGTTCTAGTGACCAGCTACTGCACCTGTAATTTCCACTAATAAACTGTATCATTATAGCCATGTACTGTTAGTGTTATGCCCAAAAGCCAATCATGAGATGATTGTATTTTTGCAAATTGAGTCATGATATTTTATTAAGGCATTAATCCAACAATTATGTTTTGTTTCTGCGTAAATTAACAAACATAATCGTAACCCTAAAATAATGATATTCTTAAATGTCCCTAGTCTAGTATTATTGTGGAGCAGGTTGCAATAATACATAATGACTAGCATATGTGGAGACTAATATGAGATATGTAGTCTACATATGGGTACAAGTTGGAAAACCTGTGTACTGGACCGACTCACCATGAGAACACTACATGGATCGTTACATGAGTGTCATAAGTGATTCTCATAATGATCATGGTATATGTAGTCCTTCGACCTAAGATCATCAAGGTTCCCTACATGTAAGTCGCATACTTTGATACTTTCCTTTGTTGCTCGTAACTGAGTGAACTTGAAGGAGGTCATTGGGTATGTCACATATCATGCGGAGGGATTTGTATGATCAAGATGTTGTCCCTCCTATGTAACGGGAGTGATGTCTTCGGGCCCCTTGATAGAGTGAGACTTAGAAAATGCATGGCCATGCTCGGATGAGTTGATATACGATATCAATGTCATCAGCTTAATTTAGTTTACTCGATAATCAAGAAACCAAAGATTGGGCTATATGAGAGTGACACATTCCATGTCTTGTGCTTAGTCTTGATATCTTGGACAAAGGGACAATGGCATATATCAATGATGATCATAAAGGTTTAGTCGAATCATCGACAATCTTGTCACTTGGGTAGCAATGATGTGTTGCTAGACACCGCTCATTGCTTATGATCATAAATGTGATTTATGATCATTGCCAACATGGCCTGGAAGTTGAGTCTCACTATAAATACAACTTTTAAGTGAGAAATTCGTAGGTCTGCTTGCCCTAGCCTCCGAAAAGGACAGCCACACTCTTCTCTTGCAATTCCTTGGAGGACACAAGCTAGCACTGCGAGCGCAAGAGAAACGCATCTGTCGGGACGCGGTGGAAGCGTGGTGATCTCGAGAGGCTCGTGTGGATACCATAGAGAGCCTGAACATGTCAACTGTTCACGTTTTGTGATTCGACTCTACAGTTGAGTGAGAGATCTCAACCAAAAATTAGGTATGAACATTTTCGAACACCCGGTTTACCCCGTTCCACTTGGATCCTTGAGGGTTTCGGTTAAATTCCGCTGCGCTGTTTGGCTCCCGAAACCCATCATGTACCCCTTATTTTATTTTCTCCATTATCAAGTAGATACTTAGAGAAAACCAATGAATTTTGTTTTACATCAATAGGCCACCTATGGACCAAGTGATGGATTTTTTAAGTTGGTTACAAAATTCTGACCAAATGAACAGTAACTTAGCCAACTTTGCAACATCATGTATTTGGCTAAAGGGATCAAAATTCAGAAATTCCAAATCCCAGTTGAACCTATAGATGTTATCTAGGCGTGGTCAAAATATCATATCAAGATTCCTTCTACACATGGAGATTTAAAATATTAAGTGCAGAGTCAAAATTCTGGTCACTTTATGACCATTTTGCCGATACAAAATTTCATAAGTGTGCAAACACTTCATTCATAAGGGGAAATCCCTCCAAGGCTACGCCATATATGTCCATTACAAAATGGAAATACATTATCTTTCATTTCACAACCATATTTTTCTAAAACAGAATTTACAAGTAAGCAGCCCATCATTCACACTTAGGCAGCTTTGCACCACATCACTTACATAGCCAAAACATTACACAAATCTTCACATACTTGTCTCATTTTACATACACTACATGTACATGCATACATTCACTAAATAATGGTCTTAACTCACCTAAATACACACCCTAAGTTACAGGAGTACCTGAGACACAATGGACTCCAGAATAGGATGCTGGACAGCTGCTGCACAACACAATAAGTACCATCACCAAAAATATGAAATGTGCTCCTAAAATCACCAAAATTTCCAGATCATAACTAGACACATGGAAGTTCATGTACTTGAAATTTCAGATCAAAACTCAAACCAAAAAGGTCAGTTTGAATGTGATCTTTCTGCCGGACCTGAAATGACAGAATTGAGGGGAGTAAGTTTCATTGAGAAACTTAGTAAGGGTAACACTTGAATTCAATAGGCAATGTGACCATCATTAAAACATACATCCAAAGACACTAGAAAAAAAATCCACAATGCATATATACAAGATATAGCAACCAAATGCAGCAGCCATTGACAACCAACAAACACACGAAATGCAGCAGCCCTTCCCAAGCTAATGCTTAGTCTTAGGAGGATTTTTGCTATCATCATTGTGCACTTAACACTAGGTCACAAAACCTTCAATAAGTGCACTCCCCTCACTAAGCTTTGTTTATCAAGCTCATGGCTCTCTTCCAAGCTTAGACCTAGCTCCATGGTTGCTTGAAAATACAGAAAACAACCCATGAGAGCAAGAGAACCCTTACCTTGATGGGTATGCTGAAATTGGAGCTTGATCCTAGGTGCACTCAAGCAATAGCACCAAATAGCTTCCAATTGTCCTTCCTTGACTTCAATTGCAAGTAGTTTTGAGTTTGAAGGTATGGTGGCTATGGAGAAAGTGTGGAGGAGAGGGCTGGCTTCTTGTGAAGGCCAAAATTTAGGAGATAAGGACCAAGAATGGACACTTATATGTTCTTAAGTGCACTAAACACACTTAACAAGCTTAACCAAGCTTTATGTCATTTTCCTTGCTACAAGACCATGGTTTCTTTACCTTAATCTCTTTGCCCACATTTCACCTCCTTATCCCATGCCATATCAGCCCTCCTTATGTTGGATAACCCCACAGAACTTCCATTTGACTTAAGTCATAAGCATGGACAACCTAAGGCACACAATAGGACACTTAAGTCCTTAAAGCCTTTTTGTGCTTTCCTTTGTCCATACTTGGCTTCTATAAGCAATTTGGTCCTCTAATAGCACTTTCATACCATTCATATTCTTCCCATAACTCTCCAAATCTCTTTTGTGAAAGTTTTCCAATTGAGTACCCAAATTTCCAAAATCTTACAAAAAAGTCCATAGGTTGCTTGACAAACAAGCAATATAATGGTTTTTAGCCCCCCACACTTTTAAGGAGGCATAGATCATGCGTTTTAGCCCCCACACTTCAATCACTATGGTGAGAATTACACAATATAATGGTTTTTAGCCATTATGACACACTTGTAATTCTCCCATTTTTGTGGGTGGTAACAATCCTCCCCCCCTTAAAAATTTTGGTCCTCCAAACTAGCCTTTAGCTTCAGGTAGTCTCTAGGATACCTTTCCATAAAGTCTTTTTCAGTTTCCCAGGCTGCTTCTCTTTCAGAGTGGTGTGACCTCTAAACTTTAACCATAGGAATGAGCTTGTTTCTTAACCTTCTGGTATCCTTAGCTAAGATAGCTATAGGTTTCTCTTCACATTTCAAGTTAGGTTCTAACTATATGACTTTCACTACAATAGCATGCTTTGTGTCTAATAGACACTTCTTAAGCATACTATTGTGAAAAACATTATGAACACTTGACATGCTTGGCGGTGGAGCTAACCTGTATGCTACCTTGCCAAATCTACCCAAGATCTCTTAAAGACCTATGTATCTTGGAGCTAACTTGGTTCTTCTGCCAAATCTGAGAGTGCCTTTGGTTGGTGCAACTTTGAACCAAACATTGTCACCAACCTCAAATTCCAAGTTTCTCATTCTTTTGTTCACATAGGCTGTGGTCCTTTCATTGGCTGCCTTTAATCTCTCTTGAATTTTTTTGATTTTGACAGTTGTCACTTCAATAATTTTGGGACCCAACTCTAGCTTGTTTGAGGCTTCCACCCAACAGTGGGGTGCCATGCACCATCTTCCATATAATGCGTTATAAGGTGCCATGCCAATGGTGCTTTGGTAACTATTGTTATATGAGAATTCCACCAATGGCAAGTGTTGGTCCCATTCACCTTTGAAATCCAATACACAGCTCCTGAGCTTGTCTTCCAGTATCTGTATCACCCTTTCAGATTGCCCATCTGTCTAAGGATGATAAGTAGTACTCAGGTGGATTTTGGTTCCTAGTGCTTTATGAAAAGCACTCCAAAATCGAGTTGTAAATATTGGATCTTTATCCGATACAATAGAGTATGGCACTCCATGTAGTCTCACTATCTCCTGGACATACATCTAAGATAACTTCTCCGAGGAGTCTATGAGTTTCATAGGTAAAAAGTAGGGACACTTGGTTAGCTCATCCACAACGACCCAGATTGTATCATGCCTTAATTTGGTCATAGGCAACCCAGTCAAAAAGTCCATGGTTATGTTGCCCCACTTCTTCACTAGTATAGGTAGAGTCTGTAAAGTACCAGTTGGCTTCTGGTGCTCTACCTTTACCCTTTGGCATATGGCACATTTAGAGACATAAGTAACTATGTCTCTCCTCATGTTTGGGCACCAGAAGTGAGTCTTCAAGTCTTTATACATTTTCTCACTTCTTGGATGTATGTTCAACTTGCTTATGTGACCTTATTCAAGTATTTCATCCCTAAGCTTTGGTCCTTTAGGCACACAGATTCAGTCCTTGAAGTATAGTAATCCTTGTTGGTAGACAAATGATTAATACAAGGAACCTTTTTCCTCTCCTGAAATCTTTTTTAGATTAAGATCTGCCTCCTATGCCTTTCTGGCTTCTTCAATGCATCCAGACTAAATTGTCAACGTGAAAATTTGGGCATATTTCCACTTATGCCATTTATGCCATAAGCATATCAGACTATTCTGCTCAACATGATCAGCTATGGATCCTTCTTTCAAAAGTCCTATGTACTTCCTGCTCAATGCATCTACTACTAGATTGCCTTTGTCCTCTGTGTAATGTATACTGCACTCATAGTCCTTGATGTACTCTAACCATCTCCTTTGCCTCATGTTCAACTATTTCTGAGTGAACAAGTACTTTAGGCTCTTATGTTCAGTGTATATCACAAAGGAACAACCCATCAAGTAATGCCTCCATTACTTAAGAGCAAAAATCACTGCTGCCATTTCTAGGTCATTGGTAAGATAATTTTACTCATGGGGTCTTAAGTCCCTTGACCCATAAGCAATGACATTTCTGTCATACATAAGCACACAATCTAGCAATGACATTTCTGTCTTGCATAAGTACACAATGTAACCCAGATCTAGATGTATCTGTATATATGATGTAGGGCTTACTTGGATCAGGAAGAATTAATACTGGAGCTGCAATCAACCTTTGCTTGAGCTCCTGGAAACTCTTTTTGTCACTTCTAAGTCCACTCAAATCTTTGACCCTTATTGGTCAGATGAGTAAGAACTGAGGCAATCATGGAAAAGCCTGATAAAAATCTCTTGTAGTATCCAGCTAATCCTAGGAAACTTCTGATTTCCTTCACAGTCTTTGGTCTTTCCCACTCTTGCACTAACTTGACCTTTTCAGGGTCTGCCTTAAGGCCTTGTGCATCTATGATGTTTCCTAGGAAAAACACTTCCTTTATCCAGAATTCACAATTGGATAACATGGCATCAAGTTGATGCTGCAACAAAGTCTTTAAGACAATCTTCAGATGATGTTCATGTTCATTTTCATCCTTGGAATACACTAGGTTGTCATCAGTGAACACAACCACAAATTTATCTTGATGTGGTCTAAACACCCTGTTCATCAGGTCCATGAAAGCAGGAGGGGCATTAGTCAAACCAAATGGCATGACTATGTACTCATAATGCCCATATCTGGTCCTAAATGCAGTCTTAGGAATATCCTCTTCCTTTGCTCTCAACTGGAAGTATCCAGATCTCAAATCTATCTTAGAAAATATCTTAGCTCCCTTGAGTTGATCAAATAGATCCTCAATCCTAGGGAGTGGATACTTGTTCTTGATAGTCATTGCATTGAGCTTCCTGTAGTCAATGCATAGTCTCAAAGATCCATCCTTCTTTTTCACAAAGAGAATAGGAGTACCCCATGGTGAAACACTTGGCCTTATGAACCCTTTTTCAAGAAGTTCATCAAGTTGTTTCTTGAGCTCATTCATCTTTATGATTGGCATTTTGTAAGGAGGTATGGATATTGCACTAATTTCTAGTTGCAGCTTGATTTCAAACTCAATCTCCCTTTGTGGAGGAAGACCTGGTAAGTCTTTAGGAAAGACTTGTGGAAAGTCTTTCACTATAGGCATTCTATCCACTTCTTCTTCACAGTGCAATTGATTCAATGCATAACAATAATCATGCTCAGAAATCACGGGTATCTCATCTAATACCTCTAGCTCCATGCCATGCATTTCATACACTAATTCTTTATAATTCACTAATGCATGCACTTCACTATCAGGCAATGTGTATTATATAATGAAAATCATATCATACCCCTTTGGGCTTATGACTCCCTATACTATTCACACAAGCAAACAAACAAATAAAGATTAAAAAACCACCAATTAGTCCACTTTTGCGCTTGAGAATGCATATTTGCATTTGCCCTTAGGCTTACCAATTTCTGCTAGCTCAAATATCTCTTATAGTATGCAGTGGGGTTTGACTAAGTTTGATGAGGGACATAGTACTCATGGATGTGCCTTACCCCTCTTATAGGGCCCCTGGCCCAATGGGCTATGTGTGTACAACCCAAGGTGCATATAAAACCAAGGCCCCATGATGTGCCCACAAAGCCCTTACGTGCGTGCGACCACGAGCATGAGGGCCCATATTTTTCTTTCATTTTTTTGGTAAATTTTTGTGTTTTTGAGTGTTTAGGAAAAGTTGAATAAGGATAGGAAGAGAGGAGAGTGAATTTGTAGGTTTAGGGATGAATAAGGATGGAAAATGGGTGAAAGGGTTAAAGTGGTAAAGGGTTAAAGCTTTTGCATGGTTAGTAGATGTTCAAGTTAATTAACCAAGAGAAATGGGATCTTGCCACATTTTTGGGACTGATTTTCAACCTCAATATCAGGTTGTCACCCCCCACCCCCCAAAAGTGCCCGTAAGTTAAGATGATTTATAGCCTCCTTGCTTTTTATTTCAAAGACTTCATCCTCCCTAAATTCCTCAAGTATATAGCCATTTGAACTTTAAACCTTAGCTTTTCTTCTCACCACTTTCAACCATATATTTTCCTACCATTTACCACATTTGACTTGTGTTGACCATGTTTGACTCACTTTGACCAATTTTGACTAATAAAATTACCAAAAATGCCATCCTTAGCTTATCTTTAAGAAAAGTCACAAACTTGGTCAATTTAACTTTAAACTGTACAAACTTTCAAAAAATGATTTTATTCACCATTTCTCACCCTCTTAAACCCATTTTGACCATATTTGACTTTGAAATCACTTTTTTGTTCTTCCTTCATTCATTACTAAGAAAAAACCAATCTTTGGTCAAATTGTGTTCAAATTTCATCGAGACATTTGTTTACTTCTAGAAACTCAATTGAGTCTCCCTTGGTCAAATTTTGACCTTCTGTTTGCCAAAATTGCCATTTCATCCCAGTTGCCATTATGGTCAATTTACTTCAGATTTTAATCCTATGAATTCTGATGACTATTTGACTCATTGAAATGACTTAAATCTAGCTTTCAAGTGTAATCTAATCAAGTATTATGCAATTAATATAAATTGATTGGCTGATAAAATGATAGTGCTCATAAGCTCGTCCAATTCACACTTTAACTCTAGGAATAGGGTAAGATATCAGGTCCCCATTTTCTGCTGTATCTCTCATACGGCATCATCCTCAAAATGGTTAGACCACTGGGCCTTGAGCATGTGTATCCACTTGGTCCTTAGCCTTCTAACTTCCCAGTCAAGGAATCTAATTGGAAGTTTTGCATGGGTCATGATGGATTGCTTATCACCTAAGAAACTTAAGCTCCAAGTATAACCTAAATGTGTGCTATGCAAACTCGGTTAAAAAATAAGAAATTAATTCAGAGGGAAAGAAAGGAAGTTAGAAATATTATCAAGGATGAGAAGAAGAATTATAAAAGAGAAATTAAAAGAAATTTGATTGGAAGAGAAGAACTTGAAGCATAAGTGGGCCAATGAGTTGAGAGAACAAGGAAAATAGGCATTGTAGAAAGCAATTTAAAATAGTATTGACCTATGTTTAATCTATGAAATCCAAACCCTATTTAAAGAAAATGTATCTTGGGCCTCTAGCCATAACAAAGCCAAAAATGAAATTGAAGTCCCAAAGGAACGAAGCACTAATTCAAGTAGCACTAGGAAACCTAAACACACTATAACACTAATAGAGTGTACAAACCATGTGCCCTTTATCTCGTGAGCCAAAAAATCTGTTCCTCAGCCTAAAAATATTTTGAATGTATAAAATAAACAAGAAAATCTAGTAGAAAAAGGTTGGAACACTAAAATGCTTGAAAGGCGTTCCAAGGGGGGGCTCATGCTTGTGCCTTTTATGTCTGGCCATGGTTTCTTGTCTTCTTTAGCTTGGATCTTCATAATATAATATAAATGGATGAATATTACTCCCAAACACTTTTTAGTTGGCCAAAAGCTTGTATGACAGAGTGTGGATCCATATGCTCAAAAATTAGGTTTTAGAGTGCTCATTGGATTTCTTTGGCTCTCTTCCTTGTTATAGGCCCAATGTTGATCACAAATGGGTCCTTGGATGTCTTTGAAGCCCCTAACTTGCAAGAGTTCCACCATCTCCCCCTTATTCAAAGAGATTTGCGCTTGAATCATCACCTACATCAAACAAAGATATGTCAGAAACATTAAATGTTGCACTGATGTTATGCTCACCTCTTAAATCCAAATTGTAAGAGTTATCATTGATCTTCTTACTAACTTGAAAAGGTCAATTTTTCAAGGTAGTAGCTTGGATTTCTTTTTTGTAGGAAACTTCTCCTTCTTTGCATGAAACCTCTCTTTCTTCATATGAACCCAAACCAATCTTCTAGCTCAAATGTGATCTTCTTCATTCTTTTGTTGGCATGGGTTTCATATTGTTGATTTTTCTTCTCTATTTGCAAGTTTACCTTCTCATGTAGGGGGCCTTGACCTTCTCGACCTTCTTAGCTCCATCTAAGCTAGATATATCACGCATAGGAAAAAGCATTAAATCCATAGTAGTTAGTGGGTTAAAACCATAAACAATCTCAAGTGGTAAAAATCTTGTGGTTTTGTACGCTCCCCTATTATAGGCAAACTCAACATGTGTTAAAAACCTCTTCCCACATTTTTAAATTCCTTTGGATAATAGGCCTAAGTATAATAATCAAAGTTCTGTTGGTTACCTCAGTTTGGCGATTAGTTTGTGGATGACAATTTGTAGTAGACATCCACTTAGTACCCAACTTGCTCCACAAGACTCTCGAAAAGTGAGTTAGGAATTTCACATCTCGGTCACTCACAATGGTCCTTGGAATCCCATGTAATCTCCTAACTTCCTTGAAGAATAGGATGGCAATATGGACAACATTATTAGTCTTATGACATTGGACATAGTGAGCCATCTTTGAGAATTTGTCCATAATTAGAAAAATAGAATCATTTCCATTTTTTGTTCTAGGAAGTCCTACAACAAAGTCCATAGATAAGTTAGTCCATGGATAAGATGGAATAGGTAATGGAGTGTAAAGAACATAAGGGTTTTGCTTAGACTTAGACCTTTTACACTTAAGACAACCAGAACAAACTCTCTCCACATCTCTTTCCATCTTTAGCTAAAAGAATTTCTCTTTTGGTGCACTTCATGTTTTCTCAACACCAAAATCTCCCATTGAGCCGCTTCCATGGGCTTCTTGTACTAACAAATTTCTCAAAGAAGTCTTAGGATTGCACAATTTATCTTACTTAAAAGGAAAGCCATCTGACATATAGAACTTTTCAAAACTCAAATTGGCACATTTTGCATTTACTTCTCCAAAATAAGAATCATATGCATATAAATCCTTCAAACAATCAAATCCTAAGATTTTTTCATTTAAAGTATAAATAAGAACAAGCCTCCATGACAATGCATTGGCCACAACATTCTCTTTGCCTTGCTTGTACTTGATCTGGTATGGAAAGTTTTCTATGGACTCTTGCTGCCTTGCATGCCTTTTATTAAGCTTTCGTTGGACTTTCAAGTGCTTCATTGATTAATCTTCTATGTGGATAACGAACTCCTGTAGCCACAAGTAATGTTTCCAAGCTTCAAGTGCTCTCACAAAGGCATACATCTTCTTGCCATAGATTGAATAATTTAATGCTGCCCCACTTAATTTTTTTTCACTAAAGTGAGTTATAGGCTGCTCCTCCTACATCAAAACAAGACCAATACCATGTGCATGTGCATCAGATTCAATCTCCAAAGCCTTAGGAAAATTAGGTAAGGCTAAAATAGGTGCATTTCTCAGTTTATGGTTTAGTAGCCTAAATGCATCTTCGTAAGCTTTGTTCCATTTAAAGCCTACATTATTTTTCACAATCTGATTCAAGAGTGCTGTAATGCTATAAGGGTCCTTCATAACCTTTTATAAAATTTATCAAGACCATTAAAACATTTCACCTTAAAAATGGACTTAGTAGTTGGCCACTCTTGTAGAGCACTTACCTTCTTTTGATCAACCTCCACACCCTTACAACTCATAAAAAACTAAGAAATATGACCTGGCAGTACGAATAGAAAATTTTTTAAGATTTTCATAAAACTTTTGTGCTCTCAATGTCTTTAACACAAGCCTAAGATGCTCATCATGCTTGATGCCCCGAGGCATCTTCGTTTGTTGTCATGTTGACAGGTGGGGAGACTTCCTGAGGAAGCGAGCGCCTGGAGCTCTGGTTTCCCAGCTGAGTGTGCCTGAAAAGCTCAAAGAAGAGGTTAGGAGGTCCCCGGTTTGCTTTTCCGGGGAGGACCCTCCGACGCCCAAGTCAGTTTTCTGAGTGAAAGTGGAGGAAGAACACTAAGGGATCAAGTGTCTTGCCTGTTTTGTGTTTTCTCAGAGGGAGGAAAATGCCCATCCTTTGCCCAGTCCCATTTCCTAGTATTTATAGGAGTAGTTGGTCCGTTCAGATCATGACACGTGTTCGGTCGGATTTGATCTGTACTTTTGGACCTAGGGGACAGGCAGCCGTTTGCAGCCTCCTTTAGCCCTAGACCCGGACAGGTTGTGTCAGGACTGGGGGGGCTGCGGCGTGTCAGTTTGCCGTTCTGATGTGACGTGTAGGGCTTGTGGGCGACATGTCAGAGGCTCCTTAAATGCTTATATCGTACTCCCGAGGTCCCCTGGGCGAGGTCGCCCTTTGGTGCGTGCACCCTCTTCGGATTCCATCCGTCTTTTGGTGCGAGCACCTCCTTCGGGATCTATCCCATAGTTCTGGGTGTTCCTTTGATGAACACCTTCTTCGGGATTTATACCCATAGTCCGGTGATTCCCTTGTTCAGGTGTTTCTTGTTCGGGGAAGATCCTCTTCGGGGCTTCTGCCTTCGGGGAGATTCTTCCTTGCTTCAGAGAGATGGCTTTCTTACCCGAAGACGGTCAGTTTGGCCCCTCGATGGAGACGGTGTTATCCTCGGAATTCCTGACGAGCTAACCGAAGTCTCGAGCTCATAGTGTTTGACTTCGCACCTTCCGAGGTCAGTAAAAAGATCCTCTCTTGGGTGACGTCAGACTCCTCGGCCAATATTCTGGCAGGGAGTTACTACCGAGGAGGCAATAGCCTTTGGCTATCACAGGCCCCCCTCCGAAAAGCCGAAGTGAGAAACTTCGGTTCATCGGTTTTCGGGTCCTGTGGTTGTGATATCTGCGCCGAAGACGCCTTCTTCTGCCTGAAGCGATGGGCAGCCCTTTTTGCGTCCTCGAGGTGCGAGAAGATAGGCTGTCCCTGTGCCGAAGATACACCTTCTGCCCGAAGTCACAGGCTGTCTCTTGGTGTCCTCGTGGCGAGGGAAAATAGGATAACCTTGTACCGAAGATAGACCTTTTGCCCGAAGTCACAGGCTGTCTTTTGGTGTCTTCGAGGTAACCTACTTTTTTGCCTTTATAGGTCTGCTCATGCGTTGCATCCTGTGTCCAGCAGAGTCAGTCTAGGGCGGCGCCTCTAGACCAAATGGTGTCAGAGGGCGTGCTCGACGTGATGGACGACACGTGGCACGTTTGCTGCGCGATGACCGACACATGGCACACTATTATTGGGTGGGAATGCACTGAGTACGGCAGGCGCGACTTTTCAGGCGCATTTAGCAGTTATGGCGACGCTTCGCCTTCCGAGGGGTACTAATGACGACGGTTCACCTGGCCTTCTCGGCCTATATATACCAGCCCTGTCATAACCCTCTTTTTGCTTCTGCTTTTGCTTTCTTCTGCCTTCTAATTCTCTCCCGATTTTCCGCGGCGGTTCTCCTTTTTCAGGCGTTTTTCCGCCCACTTTTCACGACGGCTTCCAGAAATCCAGATTTCGGCAAGACCTTTGGTGGGTTTTAGTCCTTTTGCTTTTTTCAAAGCTTCTTCTTTGTTTTTCCCGAACTCGTTTTCGTTGTTTTTCCCGAACTCATTTTCGTTGTTTTTCCCGAACTCATTTTCATCATGCCTGTTCCCGAGAGTTGGCAACCTCTTCTTTCTCACCCCTGCTGCACTACTCCGGCAAAACTAGCGAAGTGGAAGAAAAAGTTTTTCTTACCCTCTTACTCTGTGACGAGGTTGCCCCGTCCTGACCAATTTCCTTTCTCCAACCGAAGTGATGAAATCACCGTTTTCCGAGCCCAACTGAAGGCCGGACTTCGGTATCCCCCCCCGGAGATGGTTAGCGCGTTCTGCAACTTCCATGGCATTGCCGTTAACCAACTCCCACCGAACTCGTACTGCTATTTCAATGCCTTCCTCTGTATGTGCGGCGTTTTCAAAATAAAACCTCACTTTGTAGTTTTTCTTCAGTACTACAAGCTCTTCGTGGTCCCGAAGGGTGGCTTCTACTTTATGCTACCTCGGGGATCCGGGAGCAAAAAGTATACGTTCACCTTCGGCACCAAAGACAGCTGGCGAGGGTGGCAACAAAAATTCTTTTTCCTGAAGAAGTCAGAGACTTGGTCGCACGTCCCGACCAAGTGGGCTTAGGGGAGGCTCAAGATGGATGTTGTTGACCCGAAGATACCGCTAGAAGCCGACGTAGCACCTATCTTTGAGGACTTCGACAGGCGCATCCGGGCTGTCTCTGACTGGGCTGCCGAGGTCTCTCCTCGTGCCCTTTACCCCTTTCCGATCAACTGGAGGCTCATGACCGAAGAGGTCCTTCGGGAACTCAAGGTGGTAAAGGAGCATGAGACAGACCTCAACATGCCGAAACCGGCTTCTTCGGGGAAGGACTCCTGGCTCGTGAAACTCCTTCGGGGGAATGAGACTTATGAGTCTTTTTATGAGAGTAAGTTACTTTCTCATTTTTCCCTTCATAACTTCATCTTGGACTTACACTGATCTTCTTTTTCTTTTTTCAGAGATGGGCGACGACGCGGCTGCCTTCAACAAGGCTCTTTTTACCGGGCAGGCCTGAGAGGGGCGAACAGACAAAGAAGGCCGCCTCTCGGAGGCGGAAGCAGACTTCGGCCGGCCCTCCTTCCAAACGGGCAAAGAAAGCTGCTCCTTCCTCTCTTCCGCAAATTCCGGAGGAGGTAGGCGAGGAGCCCGAAGACCCTGCTGCCCCTTTGCCCGAGCTTCCTTCTGTCGACGCCCCTTCTTCCGACGTCCTTCCTCAAAGCCCCACGCCTTTGCATGCTCTTCTGGAGGGCGATGGGGAGGAGACCCCTTCTGCCGAGGAACGGCGCCAAATAAAAGGCAAGGGGATCTCTACTGAGGCGACGTCGATTCTTGACGACGACGTTACCGAGGTGCCAGCAGGTTTGTACTTTGTCGAAGAACCTTTTTTTTTCTTTTGTAAATCCTTAAGGGTTTTCTGGCCTTAACCAATTTTTCTGCCTTGTTGTGCAGCGGAGGTGGCCGCTCCTGACTGGGTTGCCGAACACGCCCGCAAGAGGGCCCTTCGGGATGCCAAAGTCCCAGCAGGGAAAGTTCCGAAGGAGCCCTTCTGGACGTTCACGGAGGACATGAATATGTACTCCGAGGACTGTCCCGAGATGGCCAGGCAGGTGTGCAAAGGGGTGCTTACTGAGGCCTCTTACAAGGCCCTTACGGCGGCTTACCCAGGCGACAACTCTTTGGCCGCCAAACTCACTGAACATGCCGCCCAGGTACGCTTCACTGTTTCCTCAGTGCCAATTTCGCCTTTGCTTTTTACTTAGCATCATTTTCCCTTTGTTTGCTTTTTTTGCAGCTGATGGGGTATGCCGGGTTGCTCCGTGTTCGGGTGGCGCGAGAGTCAGAAAGGAGGGCGTCACTCTGGGACCTTTACACCAAGACGAAGGCCCAGTGTTCGGCGTTGGCTGCCGACAATGCTCAGCTGAAGCAGTCTTCAGAGAAGGAAATTGCTGAACTTCGGGAGGGGTTCATAAAAGAGAAAGAGGAACTTGAGAAAGGCACCTCCCAGAAACTTTCCGACATCGGCTCTCGGATGGCGGAGCTAACTTCGATCGTAGAAACGATTCAAAAGGATAAGTCAGAAAGTGACGCAATCCTTGCGAAGACGCTCGAGGAAAAGGCCCAGCTCGAAGCCGAGGTCGCATCTCTGAAGAAGCCTTCAGAAGAGAAGAAGAAGATGAAGGCATTGAAGAGAAAGTTCAAGGATTTGGAGAAGGATTACGCGGATTTGGCGGTCAAGAAGCGGGAGTCCGATGATATGACGAAGTTGGGCTTTCAAGACGGCTTCTGTCTTGCTCGGCACCAAATTCTGCAGAAGTTCCCAGATTTTGACCTCTCCTTCCTGGAAGGCATGAACATCCCCAAGGAGCCTCGGTGGACTTGGTCCAAGATCGAGCACTTGAAACTGCCTCCTTCTCTCCCGGCGCCGAAGGCTGCTGACAAAAGCACAGAGGCTGGCAGTTCTCAAGACGCCGAGGTTCCTTAGTACTAGGGCCTTTTGTCTTCATTTTCTTCTTCTTTTTTGTAGTCTTTCAGCAACTTTCTTCTCTGTAAGCACTCTTTGGCTCAATAGATAAAAATTTGGCTAAGTATTTTTTGCCAGATTCCTTTGTTTCCTTCTGTCCCGAACATAATTCGCTCAAGAGACTTCGGAAAACCATACTTTTGCTTTCCTTTGTCCCGAACATATTCGCTCAAGAGAGACTTCGGAACAACGCATACATACTCTTGCTTTCCTTTGTCCCGAACATATTCGCTCAAGAGACTTCGGAAAACCATACTCTTGCTTTCCTTTGTCCCGAACATATTCGCTCAAGAGACTTCGGAAAAACTTACTTTTGCTTTCCTCGGCGATTGCTTTCGTGAGACTCTTGTTTTGTACTTCTTCAGAACTTTTTACTTAGACAAATTTTTCCAACTTGTGGAATACAACTTTCCCACCGAACTTTTTAGGCATAGAATTTTTTCAAGGCCTCTGAGTGCCAAGTATTTTTTAATTCTATGCCTTCGGCATCACCGAGCTTATAAACTCCTTTTCGTACTTCGGCAAGTACCAGGTAGGGTCCTTCCCAATTTGCGCGAAGTACCCCGTGGGACGGCTTTCGGGGTGCAAATTCAGCCTTTCGGAGAACGAGGTCTCCCTTCTTTATTCCTTTTGGCCTGGCGCGTAGGTTTATGGCTGCTGCCACTCTTTGCTGGAAAGCTTTTCTTCTCAACTCGGCTACTTCTCTGTGTTCACTGACGAGGTCGAGCTTGGTTCTCAGGCCGAGGTCATTTCCTTTTTCATCGAACACTTGGACTCGTATTGACGGTTGTACTACTTCGACAGGGATGATGGCCTCTGTACCGAAGACGAGTGAAAAAGGCGTTTCCCCTGTGGCTCCTTCGGGGTGTTGTTCGGTAACTCCATAACACGCTTTGGAGTTCTCCTGGCCATTTCCCTTTTGCTTCCCTCAGTCTCTTTTTCAGACCATCTTTTATGGTCCTGTTAGATACTTCCACCTGCCCATTACTTTGGGGGTGAGCTACTGGGGCGAAGTGCATTTTTGTCCCGAGGTCGCTAATGAACTCTTGGAATCCTTTGTCTATGAACTGGGATCCATTGTCCGCTACGAGTACCCTCGGTATGCCAAATCTGCATACGATGTTTTTCCATACGAACTTCTGCACTTCTTTTGCCGAGATAGTTGTCAGAGGTTCTGCCTCGACCCACTTAGAGAAATAGTCTACTGCTACTACGCAGAACTTTACGCCTCCAGGCGCTGTTGGGAGTGGCCCAATGAGATCTATGCCCCAAACTGCGAAGGGCCAAGGATAGTCTGCCGAAGTCACGAACTCCGAGGGTGTTCTTTGGATGTTCGCATGTCTCTGGCAACTACCACATTTCCGGACGAACTGCTTGGCGTCCTTTCTCAGGGTAGGCCAGAAGTATCCTTGGCGAAGTATCAGGGCGTGCTGCTTCGTGAAGGGCGTCGGTTCACTGCTGCCAGGGCGTCGGTTCCGATGTGCGAACCACAGGCACCTTCGTGAACTTCTTCGAGGATCATTTCAGTATCCTCTTCACTAACACACCTCTGTAGTGGATTTGCATATCCTTGCCGATATAGTTCTTCTCCAATTAAGAAGAAACGTCCGGAGCGCCTTCGCACTTTTGCGGCTTCGCTGGGGTCTTCGGGGAGTGTGTTGGTTGCGAGATACGTTTTGATTGGTTCTTTCCATCCTTTCCCCGAGGTCGCTATGCTTAACACCGCGACGCTGGGGTGGCTTAGCACTTCGGTGCAAGTTTTGGACTTCGCCAAACAGTCTGCCTCAGCATTTTCTCGTCGGGGTACGTTCTCGATTTTCATGACGTCGAACTCCCGAATAAGCTTTGTTACCAACTCATGGTATTTCGCCAAGGTCGGGTCTTTCGCGCCATAGTCCCCTGCCATTTGCCGGACCACCAGCTGGGAATCACTATGGGCTTTCAAGTTTCTCACGCCAATTTTTCTGGCCAGGCGTAATCCTGCTATGAGGGCCTCATACTCGGCCATGTTGTTGGTGGCGTTGAAACTGAACTTGATGGCCTTCATTACTTCTAGGCCTTCGGGGCCTCTGATAATCACTCCAGCTCCCTGGTGTTCGGATCCTGAGGCCCCGTCAACATATAACGTCCATTCTGGCTCGTCTTCGCCCGAAAATGAATGTCCCTCCTCGGTGTTTGGTACTTCGGCGATGAAGTCTGCCAAAGCTTGAGCTTTTATAGCTTTCCGGGGTTCATACGTGATGTCGTGTTCGCCAAGCTCTATACACCACTTGGAAAGCCTTCCCGAATGATCAACTTTCCTCATAACATCCCGTAGAGGCAGGGTACTTCGGACGATAATGGGGTGAGCCTGAAAGTATGGCCGTAGCCTCCTTCCTGCAAGTACCAAGGCATATATAGCTTTTTGAAGCAAAGGGTACCTGACTTCGGCGCCATGCAGGGACTTGCTGACATAGTAGACCGGCCATTGCTTTGGCCCTTCTTCTTTCACGAGGACCGAGCTCACAGCTTTTTTCGTGACGGCGAGGTACAATACGAGGGGCTC
Source organism: Aquilaria sinensis (assembly GCA_005392925.1). Taxonomy (NCBI): domain Eukaryota; kingdom Viridiplantae; phylum Streptophyta; class Magnoliopsida; order Malvales; family Thymelaeaceae; genus Aquilaria; species Aquilaria sinensis. The sequence goes on from SMDT01000701.1 coordinate 144,382, forward strand.
TCCCTCCCGAGGTTGCCGCAGAGTCGGCAGGCTGGCCAAGTAGACTTTGAGTTCTTCCCAGGCTTTTTGGCAATCTTCATCCCAAGGATGACCATTCCTTCCGAGGTCGCCTTCCATCTTTGCTGCCTTTGTGAGGACTTTGAAGAAGGGTCGACACCTATCTCCGTACCTGGAAATAAACCTGCTCAGAGAGGTTATTCTTCCGGTGAGTCTCTGCACGTCTTTGACTGTGGCAGGAGTTCGGAATTCAAGCAGAGCCTTAATCTTCTCGGGGTTAGCATCGATGCCTCTTTCGGATACCATGTACCCAAGGAACTTTCCCGAGGTCACCCCGAAGATGCACTTCTCAGGATTAAGGCGGATCCCGAAGGCTCTGAGTTTTTGGAAGGTTTCCTCTAAATCTGCAACGTGGTAGCCAGGCAGTTTGCTTTTGACTATCATATCATCAACATACACCTCCATGTTCCTCCCCATTTGGTCTTTGAAGACCTTGTTCATCAGCCTCTGGTAGGTGGCTCCTGCATTTTTGAGTCCGAAGGGCATCCTGATATAGCAATATGTTCCTCCCTCGGTGATGAAGGCAGTCTTCTCTTCATCTTCGGGGTCCATCCTTATCTGATGATACCCACTGAAAGCGTCCAGGAAACTTAGGAGCCCGTACTCGGCAGTTGAGTCTACCAGTTGGTCTATTGGCGGAAGAGGATATGAATCTTTCGGGCAAGCATCATTCAAATTTTTGAAGTCGATGCACATCCACAGCTTACTACTTCCTTCTTTTGTGGCAATTACTACGTTGCTTAGCCATTCGGGGTAGTTTACCTCCCGGATAACGCTAGCGTCTATCAGACGCTGGACTTCGATTTTGACGAAGTCACTTTTGTGAGCTGAGATGCTCTGTTTCTTTTGCCGGACAGGTTTTATTTCCGTTGCTTAGCCATTCGGGGTAGTTTACCTCCCGGATAACGCTAGCGTCTATCAGACGCTGGACTTCTGTCTTGACGAAGTCACTTTTGTGAGCTGAGATGCTCCGTTTCTTTTGCCGGACAGGTTTTATTTCCGTACTCACTTTGAGGCTATGCTGGATTACGCGAGGGTTTACCCCTGGCATGTCCTTCGGCGATTAGGCGAACAGATCTTTATTTGCAAGCAGAAAAGATACAAGTTTTTCCTTGTCTCCTTCGGCCATGCTTTTCCCTATTCGGGTACTATGGCCTGGGACAAGCTCTACTTCTTCTGTTTCCGCTTTTGTGGGATCTTCTGCCTCGCCCCTTTCCAGCTCTTTTGCTTCTACAGCATGTGCTAAGTTGCTTGCTGGAGCCTTTCGTGCTCTGACGAACACCTTTCTCACCTCGCCTTGATCAATGAAGATCTTTGCGTCTCCTTCTTTGGTGGCGAAGGTGACGGTCAAGTACTTTACATCAGGGCGAATGTGCAAATTTCCCTGTGTCTGTCTGCCGAGGATGGCGTTGTATGACGAAGGAACGTCCATGACTATGAACCTTGCCATGGTAGAGGCGAACAACTCAGCAGTTCCTTTCTCCGAAGTTCCTTTCATCATCAAGGGGAGGTCGATCCACCCGAGGACAGGTAGCTCAGATGGTCCTACGCCGAACGTGGGTGAAGTAACAGTCTTGAGGTCACTCCTGGATACGCTCAAGCTTGGCAGCAAATGTGAGAACAAGACGTCTGCGTTTGACCCATCGTCCAGCAGTACCCTCTTGACGTCCGAGTTTCCTATCCTTGCCATTATTAGCAATGGATCGTCATGAGGGAATACGATGGTGGAGCCATCCTCGCGGGCCAATTTTTTTGTTGGGCTCTGATATTCCATCACCGCTATCTCTCTGGCCCTTCTTTTCCTTTCCGAGGATGGAAGCCCGGTTGTGATCGTCTGTATTACTCCTGCCGAAGGTGGAGGACGCCTTCTCGGACTTCGGTTCCTTCGCCTGTCTGAATCGTAATCCTCGTCATCAGGCTTTCCTTCTTCCTCTTTTTTCCCCTTCGGGGAAGGCATTCTCAAATAACGCCGAAGCTGGCCCTGCTTTATCAGTGATTCAATGTACTTTTTCAACTGAAAGCAGTCTTCGGTGTCATGACCGTGATCACGGTGGAACTGACAGAACTTCTTCATGTTCCTTCTATTGTCAGCAGTCATGCCCCTCGGTTGTTGGATTTGAGCCCCCTGTGTTTCCAATGCCATGAGGATGTTAGCCCTCGTGGTGCTCAGAGGTGTAAAGTTTTGGGGCTTCCTTCCTCCTACTCGCATTCTCCGAGGTTGGCCTAACTGTTCCGTTGGGCACCGGGCTTGCTGGCTGGACCCTTCGCCACGAGCGTGGATATGGTCAGCCTTCGGTCCAGTCATTCTCAACTCTTCGGCTGTCATATGTTGTTCAGCCCTTCGATAGAATTCTCCCAGTGTGTCTGGGGGATCTTTGGAGAATTCATAAAACAAGTGTGAATCCCTCCGAAGGCCCCTCGTCATGGCGAGGATTCGGATTTCGGGACGAAAGTCCGGAACATTGAGGGCCTCTCTGTTGAACCTCTCGACATAGTCACGGATGGTCTCCCCGTTTCTTTGTGCTATGTCAAACATCTGGACGGGCATCTTCGCCGTCGGCTTGCTCCCAATGAACTGTTGGGTGAACGCTGTGGACAGCTCCTGGAACCCCCTGATGTTTCCGGGAGGCAGGGAATTGTACCAGGCAGTTGCTGGTCCTGCGAGGGTGACTTCAAAGCACTTGCAGAGTGTAGCATCATCAGCCCCGTGTAGCACCATGCTGCGTTTGTACTTTCTTAGGTGGGCCTGGGGATCAGTCCGGCCCTCATAGGTCTCTAGCCGAGGTAGCCTGAAGTCACTTGGCATGGCCGCCTCGACTACTGTTCAGGCGAACGGAGTTTCATCTCCAGAGACGGTTTCAGTCAACCTGGCCCAAACAGGCTTGCGCGCCGCCTGTTGCTCCACCCTCTCCAGCCTTGCCAAGACTTTCTCCAGGAGGAGCGTAGCGCTGGGCTCCTCTTCCCCCACTT